>JASPKZ010007392.1:180000-290000 GCA_030220185.1 Diploptera punctata
AATCGGTGATGATGAGGCTAAGAAGCCCTGAAACATATGTTCGACAAAACAACTATAAGAGGTAAGAATGAACAGACAATATATTTTAAATAGAAAAATATCTTGAAAGAATGAGTTCAAATCGGATCCCCAAAGCTGTTTATAATTATATACCAAGAGGACGAAGATCATTGGGCCGTCCTATGAAACGCTGGAGGGAAAATTTTCTATAGGATCGTAACAGGCCTTGACCTAATACTTGGAAGGAAGAAGAAGAAGAAGAAAAATATAAGCCCAGACTGGGGTTTGAATCCATGACCTTTAGCTTTATATACTAATACTATACCATCTGACCTATCCTAGGACTCTAATCTATTACATATTTCAATTCCCAAGGCTATGAGCCTTTCCTCAACATGCAGATGGCAGCTTCTTATTTAAGAAGACTTTTAATGAGAATTTTAACATTACTTTATAAAGCCAGCAGAGCTTCTTACAACGTTTCTATTATAAATTTAACATTTCTCACTGAAGGTCAAATTATAGGCATATTTTTATTATTAATTTCATACATCTCAATGATGAATAAATGATATTTCAAGAGAAAAATTATACGCTCAGACCGGGACTTGAACCCGGGACCCTTGGTTTTCTAGTCCAAGTGCTCTACCATCTGAGCTACCTGAGCAAGTACCGATCTAAACGCAAATTTTTCTCTATATACGTTGTAATTCCCGCCCACCAAATGCTTTGAAGCCTTTGCTTCTATCTTTGCAAATGGCGGCTCCTATATTAAGAAGACATATTTGGGAACTAACTTTACATTATAAATGCCAGTACGGCTTTTTTCCCAAATATGTCTTCTTAAATAGACTTCCAAAATTGGCATTCCAATATACCCCAACTGGACATAGGGACCAAGGAAGACCAAAACATCGGTGGAAAGATCAAGACCATCTTCGCTAGGTTTACCGTACAGGCCACATGGCCTAAAACGAATTTGTTCATGATGATGATGATGATGTCTTCTTAATAAAGGAGCCACCATTGGCAAAGATAGAAGCAAAGGCTTCAAAGCATTTGGTGGGCGGGAATTACAACGAATATAGAGAAAAATTTGCATTTAGATCGGTACTTGCTCAGGTAGCTCAGATGGTAGAGCACTTGGACTAGAAAACCAAGAGTCCCGGGTTCAAGTCCCGGTCTGAGCGTATAATTTTTCTCTTGAAATATGATTATAGGCATATATTTTTTGATGTTTTTATTATTCATTTCATGCATCTCAATGATGGATAAATATTATGATTTATCCATCATTGATATATTTTTTCTTCAAATATAATTTGTCCTTCAGTGAGGAATGTTAAATTTGCCATAGTCTTCAAGGATTTGAGAACTTGGACCTGACTAACACCACTAGGCACTATCAAACTATTATCATGGCTCATAATCATGTGCTCTTCGTACATCCATATCCTGAGCTGCTTTTTCCCTGTATAATTTACTTACTTCAAACAATGCTGGATGCTATTCTCCCATTTAATTCTACTGGCGATTTTGTCCTGGTATTTCCTACTAGCATCCATGTCCCTCTTTCATATCCCATTTGAGATACATCCCCTGCCCAACATAGTCTGCAAGATTAAACTATTCTTATTACATCTGATTTCCCATAAACATAAAGAAACTGTCAATTTTTCTCTTCTAATATGATTTATCCATCATTGAGATGTATGAAATTAATAATAAAACATCAAAAATAGCCGTACTGGCATTTATAATGTAATATATAATTCCCAAATATGTCTTCTTAATAAAGAAGCTGCCATTTGCAAAGATAGAAGCAAAGGCTTCATAGCATTTGGTGGGCGGGAATTACAAAGTATATAGAGAAAAATTTTCATTTAGATCGGTACTTGCTCAGGTAGCTCAGATGGTAGAGCACTTGGTCTAGAGAACCAAGGGTCCCGGGTGCAGGTCCCGGTCTGAGCGTATAATTTTTCTCTTCTAATATGATTTATCCATCACTGAGATGTATCAAATTAATAATAAAACATCGAAACTGTCATGTGCTTTCCTCCATTCACCTGTCTCATCTCTTTTTGGTCCAAAATGTTCTCCTAAATTCTTTATTCCCAAATACTCATGATCTTATGGAAATAAGTAAATTATTACACACAGCTAAGCTATTACAATTAATGGTATAGAGAAAATTTTCTGCATGAACTGGGAATTGAATCCTGGCCTCCAACTCTATCCAAATATTCCTTTCCATCAAATCTCAAACCAGAGGTTCAGGATTTGATTCCTGGTTCATGAAGAACCACTGAGTTATCCAGACATTCCTTCCCATCCAAGCACAAACCTCAGAAGAAAATGAATATCTGGATAGCTCAGTGGAAGAGCATCAGTGGGTAGAGCTGAAGGTCCAGGTTTTGTTCCTGGTTCAGATATAATTTGTTTTACCCTTAACTCATAATCTTTCCTCATCTCTTAAAGAGACCATGTTTTGCATCCATATAATATAACTGGAAGAATCACAGTTTTAAATATTTTTAGTTTAACATTTTTTTAGAGTAGTTGAGATGACAGCGTCCCTGTAATGCATAATAGCATATGTTTCCAAATTTGAGCCTATGTTTAATTTCTTTGTGCATCTTATTCCTGTTTCTAATAATAATTAAATTATTATTTCATACTTGAATTGTGCCACTTCTTCAAAATTTTTCTCATTTGTCATTAATTGTCGATTCCCATTTAATAATATATTTCTAATGTGAACATGCAATTAGTTTTACTGATATAATTCTAGATTATTGCAAAAAAAGAATAAAACAGTATAAAAAACAGAGATTTGGTAAAATGATGGTTAAACAATACCTTATCCAAAATGGCTAACTTCCTCTCAGCTGTCACCTTAGCACCTCTAGCACCACTCCCTCTACGATAGGTTTTTTCAAACTGCCACACCATGTCCTAAAGAAAACGCACGAAATGTATATTATAATTTAAGTTCTCTCTCGAATAAGGATATAACCTACATGTGTGACATTTGTTTTAGGCCAAACACTATCTTACAGCCAAGCTCAATCGACATTTAGAGCAATAATATTTATTGGATCTAGACTCAAAAGTATGAAAAAAGATAATCATGCAAAAATTGCCTAAACTTCCTCAGGAAGTCAAATTTGTGGTCCAATTTTGCTGGTTTGTGGAATGTCTTCCTTCTGTTAATTAAACTGCACTAATTTTAGAAAGAAAAAATAATATAATTAAAATAACCTCAAAATATAACTTCCTAAAATTAAATATTAAGAAAAATTATATTTGAAGAGAAAAATTTTCGCCTAGACCGAGACTCGAACCCGGGACCTTTGGCTTGCCGGGCCAAATGCTCTACCATCTGAGCTATCGAGGCGAGTTACGATCTAGATGCAAATTTTTCTCTTATATACGTTGTAATTCCCTCTCGCCAAATGCTTTTGAAACCATTGCTTCTATCTTTGCAAATGGCGGCTTCTTAGTTAAGAAGACATTTATTGGGAATTTAACATTACTTTTTAAAGCTAGTAAGGCTTCTAATGATGTTTTTATTATTGATTTAACATTTCTCACTGAAAGATAAATTATATTTGAAGAGAAAAATTTTTGCCTAGACCGAGACTCGAACCCGGGACCTTTGGCTTGCCGGGCCAAATGCTCTACCATCTGAGCTATCGAGGCAAGTTACGATCTAGACACAAATTTTTCTCTTATATACGTTATAATTCCCTCTCGCCAAATGCTTTTGAAACCATTGCTTCTATGTCCCAAACATCACATTATTACACCAGACTGTACAGAGAAGCCATTGAAATATATAAACACAAAAATTCCTTTAACAAAAAAGAAGAAACCATGAAGATAAACAAAATCTGGATCCCGGCACTGCACAATATGACAACGAAGCCTATGACTTCTGCTATCGACAGTCTGGACAAAACAGCACGCAACACGGACCGCGCAGAAAACCGCCTCTCCACCAGGGGCGTGCCTATAAATAGGGAGGGAGTTTCCAACGACCAGCCAGTCTGCAGCCGACTGTTGAGGAGTTCACAGAGAGCACGCAGTATCTCCTGATGATATCTACCGCAGCAGTAGACGAAACGTCGAGTGGAAGAACGACTGGACCACGGCCTATATGCCCGGAAGACGAACCTAATAGGGATCATTGCTTCTATCTTTGCAAATGGCGGCTTCTTAGTTAAGAAGACATTTATTGGGAATTTAACATTACTTTTTAAAGCTAGTATGGCTTCTAATGATGTTATTATTATTGATTTAACATTTCTCACTGAAAGATAAATTATATTTGAAGAGAAAAATTTTCGCCTAGACCGAGACTCGAACCCAGGACCTCGATAGCTCAGATGGTAGAGCATTTGGCCCGGCAAGCCAAAGGTCCCGGGTTCGAGTCTTGGTCTAGGCAAAAAATTTTCTCTTCAAATATAAAAAAAATTTTCTCTTCAAATATAATTTATCTTTCAGCAAGAAATGTTAAATCAATAACAAAAGCATCATTAGAAGCCTTACTAGCTTTAAAAAGAAATGTTAAATTCCCAATAAATGTCTTCTTAACTAAGAAGCCGCCATTTGCAAAGATAGAAGCAATGGTTTCAAATGCATTTGGCGAGAGGGAATTACAACGTATATAAGTGAAAAATTTGCATCTAGATCGTAACTCGCCTCGGTAGCTCAGATGGTAGAGCATTTGGCCCGGCAAGCCAACGGTCCCGGGTTCGAGTCTCGGTCTAGGCAAAAATTTTTCTCTTCAAATATAATTTATCTTTCAATGAGAAATGTTAAACCAATAATAAAACATCAAGAAAAAATATGCCCAATTCTGGGAAGTGTTAATTTAAAATATAAGATCAAAAGACTGTATTCAGTTTTGTTGTTCTTACGCTAATGGCTTCATTGCCAAGGCCCAGCATTTGAAAACAACAACAACATGATGTCAGTAGATATTACAATAGAAAGATAAAAATGTGTTGACAGCATACGATATAATTGAAGATGTAATGGAAAGTTCAGTATTTACTCATGTATAAGCTCCACTTTATATATTTAAATATTGAAGCAGAAACTAGGGAGAGTCTTATACTTGGAACAGTAATAATACAAAAAAATCAAAGTTTCTCAGGAAGATCTATTAATATATTATCAAAATCAATAAATTACATTAGAAAGTAACATTATGAAGTTCTTCTTATTAAATAGGGTGAATCGGAAGTCATCTTACCTCATAACTTGTGTTCTGGAAAAGCTGACGACGGTACACAATATATACTAAAACATGTTCAAAGAGAACACAACAAGTTATGAGGTAAGATTACTCCAGATTCATGTATTTATTAACATATTACCAACTTGATAAAGAGATTAAACTAGATTGGACATGTATACAGGATAGAGGTTAAAAAGATATTTAAATGGAAACAAGGTAGAGCAAAATATTGGGTGTTGCACTTATAAGTATAATAAAATAAATAGTTATAACTTCTGAACTAATATGAATATATAGATGAAGCTAATTGCTACAAAGAGTAAAAACTGGGATTTTTTTTACCGTATGTTCCACAACGTCAACATGGCTTCCATTAGTAGCACAGGAAATGTCCAAACGTTATTCAACATCAACCAATGTGTTATGAAGCATCTGTAGTGCAACATTGTTGACAACAGCATAAATTCTTTCTTAAATTTGTAAAATACTAAATTATTTCTTGTAAGTCTGCCTAATCACATACTGGTATACCTGGCCCTTAACAAACCCCAAACAGGAAAAAATCAGGTAGTGTTAGCCTAATCACATACTGGTATACCTGGCCCTTAACAAACCCCAAACAGGAAAAAATCAGGTAGTGTTAGGTCTGGTGATCTGGCAGGCCAAGTAATGTATGGTGATCCTCTTCTAATTCATCTTGCAAGGAACTGTTCGTCTAAAAATATACAAACTATGTGGGCAAAGTATGGTGGAGCCCCATCTTTCTGGAAAATTGTTCCATCAGGACGCTGCAATATATCCAGGTACGTGTTTGCAGGGACAGTCTTCTCAGCAAAAAAAAAAAAAAAATGACCTATAATTCTGTCACACATAATCCCATACCAAACATTCCATTTAAGAGTGTCCTGCTGGTGTTCAATTACGACATACAGATTTTCCAACCCCCAGATGCGACAATTCTATTTGTTATTTTCTTATGGAATGATCTGCACGTGTGCATGATGTGTGACTCTTCTGACAAAGATAATGGATTAAAACTTCTCAACTTCCTCTTTTATATGGTACCAACTTTATTTACATTGGATGCATAGTTCTGAAATTATAGCTATTTATTTTATTATACTTATAAGCGGAACACAGTGTACACAGGGGATGACAAGGTACAAAGAGATTCAACTTCTATGAAAATTCAAAACTGGAGAATATTTATAGTCAGGACAGGAAGAAATGAAAGGTAATAATTAAGAAGACCAAAACTATTGTTGTTGTTGTTGTGTTGTCTAATGGCGAGACATGAGTAAACCAGCATAATCAGACCATAAATTCGACTTGCTGAGGAATTCACTTAGTTTATGCATTTCCTGCAGAATGACATTTTTACATTCAATGGTATATAATGATTTCAACAAAAAAAGATTAAAAAGATTAGCTGGAGCACTGTGGGGTAGTAATCGCCAGACTCTGAACACCACGTATAAAACATTCATCAAGCCAATACTTCTATACAACGGGGAGGTAATAATCACAGCAAATAATTCAAACCTGAATCGCCTAGAAGTATGCTAAAATCAGGCTTTATGGCTTATAACCGGCTCAGCTAAATCAACCCCAATCACAGCAATGCAAGCACTAACTCAGAACCCTCCAATATGTCTAACTTTAGAGGAACAGGCAATAACACAACATGAAAAAATGTTACGGTTAACAACATCAAAATGGGTAAAAAGACAGTTACAACCAACCAAGTTGAAAACACAAACAAGTTTCTTGTCCAAAGTAACGGAAATAAAAACAGATTTGAATCTTCCTAAATCTAAAGAAAATATTTTGATCAGAGAAAACCCTCTTGCTTTTGAACCAATTAACATTCAGCTAAATCTAGAAGAACCAGTTACAAAATCTAAAACTCCCACACCTGTACTAAAAACTCTAGCGTTAGAAGCTGTGAATAAGAGATATCCACCAGAAAAATGGTTACATGTCTACACAGATGGATCTACTATTGATAACAACTCAGGATCAAGAATTACATGTGCATTATTTTCATTTTATCAACCAGCAGGATACCACACAACAAATTTTGATGCGGAAGTAATGGCTATTCATATTTCACTCCAACAATTACTATACAGAATAAATAAATTTCAAAATGATGTCAACTCTCTGATTCTGAGGCAGCAATATATGCAATAAATTCACACAAAATGAAGTCAATACAAATTAAAGAGTGCTACAAAATGATTCAACAACTCCAAAAACTACAGAAAAGAATTCAATTGCAATGGATACCTGCACATTGTGGAATTGCTGGAAATGACACTGCTGATTTTCTTGCCAAAAAAGGCTCCAATCTAATTCAGAACACTACTAAAAGCATACCTTTCGTATCAATAAAAAGAATAAAAACAAATATAAAATCAAACAAAACCAAGACCTATGTAATAAAGCCAAAGACAAAAAATGAAATATTTTAGTAAAGAAGCCAGATATTATTCCAGAAATTCCATGTAAAACTACAGTAGCAAAATGTAGACTGCTTACAGAACATGACTATTTGGCCAAACATTTATATAAAATAGGAATCTACACGAATCCAAATTGTCCTCTATGCAACACAGACGAAGAAATGAATGAAGAACATTTACAAACCTGTGAAGTATTACCTGTTGGATCCATCATAGAGAAATATTGGAGAGCAAGAACGCTAATGGCTTCGTTGCCAAGGCCCAGCATTTGAAAACAACATGATTTCAACAGGTTTTCAAAAAATGGTAACCATATGTTTTTTAAAATAAAAAAATAAATATTTATTACCTGAAAATGAACATATTTGAGCCAAAGTTCAACGTTGTTTGGTTGTTCAGCAAGGCTTTTATTATAGTAAGCAGTTTTGTTTGACAGTTCCTCTTCAAACTTGGTGTCAGCTTTCATATCAGCATCTTCATTTCCTTCTTCCTTCTAAAAGCAAAATCATAATTATTCTGAAGCAAAAACCCTTGCATTATCTAACTGACTGGCAGCACTACTCTACTGCAGACATAACTTTTAATATTATTCTCTCACCTCATTCTTGGCCTACTTACTTGGCACTCTACCTCTGATTTTACTACATGAAGTTTCCATACCCCTCTTTCATTCCCTATTCATGCTACATGCCCTTCGCATCGCTCTTGTTACATCTGGTTTCCCATGAAGATTATTCAGTTTTCTCCATTCACCTACTTGTTCAACTGTTGGAGTTTGACTGAAGATGGAAGTAAATTATACTTTTGAAAGTGGTATTGTGAAAACATGCAACTTTATGAGGTGAGATATTAAAAACATTTTCTCCAACTCGTTCATAATAAGCATAACTAAATTATCTTGGTCTAGTAACTCCTAAAAAAGGAGAGGCTATGCCATTATACCGGGCTTCCAATATAAACCCGGACCGGCCTCACGGGGTTTCACCCATCAGGCAGCGCTCTCTCCTCATCCGCATTTCACTCTGCCAGCCGCTCGTCCTTGAACTAGTCAGTTTACTATCGTTCGACAAGATGAGACGTCAGCTGACATTAGAGCAGCGCATTTATGTGTGTAAATGTTATTATAAATTCTAATCAGCTCGTCGCGTTCGCGAAATTTATTCGGAACTTCCCTGGACAATTACCTCCTTCCAGAACGACAATCCACGATCTTGTGACTAAATTTGAGACCACTGGTTCAGTACAAAATAAGAAACACACACGAAGGCGTACGGTTCTCACCGAAGAAAAATTAGGGAAGTGTTTGAAGATAGAGTGATTAGTGTTGGTGTATGGCCCCCTCGCTCCCCAGATCTAACAGTGTGTGATTTTTATTTGTGGGGTAGCCTGAAAGACAAAGTGTACAAAACAAATCCGCACACATTGGAAGAACTGAAGAACAACATAAGAAATGAAATCAGAAACTTGACAGTGCCCGAACTACAGCATGTCAATCTAAATGTGTTTACTCGGTATAATGCCTGTTTAACTGCGGGAGGACATTTCCTATAAGGTAAGAAACAGTTCAAGGACGGGTGGCAGGCAGGGTGAATTGCGGGAGGAAGAGACAGCACTGCATGCCGGGTGAAACTCCATAAGGCCGGTCCGGTTTTATATTGGAAGCCCGTTAGATGTAGATGTTGTTTGATGGCATAACATAGACCCAGCTAGTGTGTCCCCATGTTTGTCACATCTGTAATAGTAAACCATGGACAGGCATACAGTCTCAGTGGAGAACAAAATATTTGTAGTGGTTGTGACTGCCTGTTTAATTCCAGTCATGTTGTGAAATTTGTATGGCCACTGACTGCAGTAAGGGGTGCCCTTTAATGTGAGAGGATATTAACACAGGCTTTAAGAGCAAATTCATCAGTTTCAGAGAAAAAATGGTTATCTGTTGAGGTGACACTAAATGAAAGTGGCTGTTGAAACAGGCTTCACTACAAAAGGAATTATAATAGAATATTAAAATACTCTCAAGTACAAACACATACAAAACTAAATATCTATAACTCAGTTGTAATGTAAACAAACCAGATGTATGACTGCATTTTCATTGGTCGAATAATTGTTTCATCTTTAGGTATGTAAGAAAATGTAACACTCAAAATAAAGGAAATATAAATAATAAAAATATATCGACAGTAGCAATGAAACCCTCATAACTCCATCAGTCATTGAAAACCACATAACTCCAGTAGCCAGCACAGAAATATGTGATGCATAACCTGTTGAGAACATGGACTTCAAATTTATTAATGACTTGGCTTGTATTCTGTAGTAAAATATGTGGCAACTATTGCTGTAACAACTTTCATAATTATTTAAAACAGTTATTTGTTTCTCCTCGTAAAATGGAGTTATATTATCTAGAACATGTCAATATAAGTTATATGGGAAAATCTTAAAATATATAATTACAATCTTAATAGATTAAATAAGCATTGTTTCATTCCTAAGCATGTGCAATGCAGAATACGCTGGAATTTTGACTGTCTCAAAATGGCAAAATTTCTGTAGAATTTCTTAAACATTGAATAGCAAAGCATTTGAAAAGCGGAGGAAAAAAAACTCTACAAAATATAATAAAAAACAATAAAACCAAAACAAAAAAAAAATTATCAGGTGTATATAAATTGAAGTGTGGCACATGTGACAATGTCTATATAGGACAAACTGGTAGACCTTTTATATCTCGGATAAAGGAACACATGAGAGCATATAACAGAAATTTAGAAAATTCAAACTATGCTAACCACCTATTCCAATTTAATCATTGTTTCGATCCAAATTTTGAAATTTTACATATTTGTGAAAAGGGTAAGAAGTTAGATCTTTTGGAGGCTGTAGAAATTAATAAGTTTAAAAGTAGTAAAAAACTGTTAAATTCTCAACTTGATTTGAATGAATCCCCTTTGTTAAATTTAAAAATTTAAATAAATATTGTTGTATTGTTGCTTAGATCAGTTGGAACACAATTCATAATTTGTAAACATGTCTGAAGAAGGTACAGTGTACCGAAACAGCTGTCACTGAATTATATAATAAATATGAAAATCAAATAAAACTACGTTTTATTTTTATCTAATTAATAAATATGGATTTTCATCAAGTAAACACCAACTCAATTGATTAAAAAAAAAATTATTTTGAATATTTTCAAACAGTTCAGTGAAAAATATCCCACATTAACCATTGAGGTTATGGTGAAAATAAAACCAGGCGAGTTGTCAGCATGGAACATAAATTCTGCTCATAATGAAATTTTACCAGTAAATAAAGTATAAAAAATTAATATAAAATTATGGAATATTCACCTGAAAGGTCCGTCTCCTCAACTTTAATTAATTATTTAACTGTAGCGCTTTCGGGACTTGTCCCATCATCGGCAGGATTCAAAACTGGTGTTCACTGAAGATCTGGTAGAGGGAGTTGCATGTATTGGGTTCGTTTTCGTTTATCAGGCTGTCGTCGTGAACTGCTTTCATGATTTCCATCTCTTCGAGAAAATAATCCAGCGAAGATAAACATATTCGAAGAGATGGAAATCATGAAAGCAGCTCACAACGACGACAGCTTGATAAATGAAAATGAACCCAATATATGCAACCCCCTCTACCAGATCTTCAGTGAAACACCAGTTTTGAATCCTGCCGATGATGGGACAAGTCCCGAAAGCACTACAGTTAAATAATTAATTAAGTTGAGGAGACGGACCTTTCAGGTGAATATTCCATAATTTTATATTAATTTTGAATAATACCTCAACAGAACACATCATGAATCTTATAAAAGTTAAATAAAGTATATCTATCGACATCATGGAAAAAGCATAAATGTCTGATTGGCTACGCCCATATATAATTTTTTGTCATAAATAAATAAGAAATAGAGAAAGTTCAAATTATTGGTACCATCTCATATTGTATTCAGCCTTATTTCCTGTAAAATACAGGGTGGACCGCTCGAATGGACCTAATTTCAATTGCTTGTTACTGGCAAACGGTTGAAGATAGAAACTTAAAACAACGTTCATAGTACAGAAAAACTCATCAAGTTTCGAATCCTGTCGGTAGATGGTACAAAGATACGTTTCTCGTTCTTAGATTTAATTGTTTGTGAAAATGGCGACTCCGCAGATGAAAGCGCAAGCTGTTTTGTGGTATGCGGAGTTTAAATCAATCATTAGAGTTCAAAGGGAGTTCCGGCGTGTGTTTAACCGTGATGCTCCAACTGCTAGAAGCATAAAGAAGTGGCGTGATACATTATTAGCTACAGGATCTGTGTTGAAGAAGCATGGTGGTGGTCGCAGAGCATCCGATGAAATGGTAGCAAATGTTCAAGCCGCATTTGAGCGAAGCCCCCGGAAGTCATTAAGAAGAGCTTCGCGGGAACTTCAAATACCAAAATCGACATTACAACGGATTGTCCACAAACGCCTCAAACTGCACGCATATAAAGTGCAGTTATGTGCAACGTCTGGAGCCGAATGACATGCCGAAACGAGTGGAATTCGCCAATACGATGCTGGACCGTCTCGGCGCTGATCCTGACTTCATGACCAAGATTTTCTTCTCGGACGAAGCCACTTTCCATTTGTCAGGCAAGGTAAACCGGCATAATGTGCGGATCTGGGGATCGGAGAATCCTCACGCTATTCAAGAGCATGTTCGTGATAGTCCGAAGATGAATGTTTGGTGCAGTTTGTCACATAATAAGGTCATTGGACCGTTTTTCTTCGCCGAGAAAACTGTTCGTGGTACCACATATCTTGACATGCTGGAGCAGTTCTTCTTTCCACAAATTGAACAACTGCAGCCTAACATCGTTTTCCAGCAAGATGGTGCTCCTCCCCACTGGTCCAATGAAGTTCGTACGACTTTGGACAACATTTTCCCTGGCCGTTGGATTGGTAGGGGAGGACCAATCGCGTGGCCCCCGAGATCTCCCGATTTAACACCACTGGATTTCTTTCTCTGGGGCTATGTCAAAGATAAAGTTTACACCACCCCAGTCAAAGACCTTCGTGATCTTCGTGAGCGCATCATAGAGGCTATTGAGAACATTCCAGAAGACATACTCCAACGTACTTGGCAAGAAATTGTTCATCGCTTTGATATCGTCACAGTGACTGCTGGGGCTCATATAGAGATGTGGTGATCTGGATATCAAAACTTGGTGAGTTTTTCTGTAATATGAACGTTGTTTTAAGTTTCTATCTTCAACCGTTTGCCAGTAACAAGCAATTGAAATTAGGTCCATTCGAGCGGTCCACCCTGTAGTATGTTGCATAGGAACAATGCAATTCAGTCACGTGGTGGTTAAAAGTAATACCACAGTTCTCCAAATAGATGGAGTAATATCTTATGGAAGTTTGTTTGCTGTACAACTGGAACTTAGCCCAGGATTAGTATAGTACCCACATTGTTATACGGATGTGAAACATGGGCTATAAAAAAAAAATGTAAATTCCCCTTCACAGAGGCACAAATGAAATTCATGAGAACAGCAAAATTTAAATGGCAAGATCAAAAAGCAAATATAGGAATATTATTAGAACTTAAAGTCGAACCTTCATCATCAACACCATCCTTTAACGTTGCAGTCCTTGAAAGAACTGTTACAGTCTACAAAAATTTTCCTACCATCTCTTCCTAGACCGTCCAACGATCTTCTATCATTTGGTTAGTACTTTAAATGTCAATGTTTTTATTATTCATTTCATACATCTCAATGATAGATAAATCATATTTGAAGAGAAAAATGATACGCTCAGACTGGGACATGGGCCAGGACCTTTGGCCTTTTAGACCAATGCCCTACCGACTGAGCTATCTGGGCGAGTTCCAATCTAAATGCAATTACTTTTTTATATATACTCTGTAAATTCCTGCACACTAAATGCTATGAAACCTTTGCTTCTATCTTTGCAAATGGCGGTTTCTTTATTAAGAAGACATTTATTTGGGAATTTTACATTACATTACAAAGCCATTATGGCTTCTTTCAATGTTTTTTATTACTCATTTCATACATCTCAATGATGGATAAATCATATTTGAAGACAAAAATTATATGCTCAGATGTGATCTTCAAATTTGCTTTAGAAATCCTGGATCTGGGCATGCAGTCACATTCTTGGAAAAATAAGAAATATGGAGACTACATATTTGGAGAAATTACTATAGAAAGACTGCCCAATTTAATATTAACATACCAACTTTATTAAGTTATGTATATAGGAAATAACACTATGAGGTTTTTAGTATTGTTTATTTTTTATTATTTCACTCACCTCATACTTCATAACTTCTTGCTGACCTAGGTTTCATCACAACATTTGTGACATTCTTAATGCTGTGTCACGTTCACAACTGACGTCCAACGGCATTGAGAATGTCACAAATGTTGTGATGAAACCTAGGTCAGCAAGAAGTTATGAAGTATGAGTAAAGTAAAGTGATCCCACAACAGGCTCGGAGGCCCTTGGGGTAGTAGGAGGTTAAGGCTCCCACTTTTTCTAGACAATCGGCACTTTATGTCAGCCGGGTTGTCAGCCCTGCGTGACGGCCGCCTTTACCCCCAGAACAAGCGTCTGGTACTCATTTCAGTTAGAGGCTGAGTCGACCCCAGGGCCATAGTGCCGCCAGAAGGTTTGGGTCAGTTTAAAAATCCTGACTCCAACGGGACTTGAACCCTCGACCCTCCGGCTTGTAGCTCAGTGCCTTAACCACTACACTATGGCATGCCCCCTATGAAGTATGAGGTGAGTGAAATAATAAAAAATAAACAGAATTAACATACCACCCAGTTTGCAAAAGAAGTCAAAGTTAACCACTTAGAAGAGTATTGGAAAGAGAAAGGAAATGGAATATGCCATAAGGCCTTTATCCTTGACTACTTGATTATTTTTATTATTATTATTATTATTATTATTATATCAGCAGATTAACAGCTATTTTTTAGAACAACGGTAAGGGTCGAATGTTTGAAGACATTAGACAGTAAAAGGCGTTCTCTGCTGATAAAGTTTTATCCAAATACATTTTTCTTACTCAGAAATCTATTCACGCGGTAATAATTGTAAGCTACCTGACAAGGTACCTTAAGATCGTAGCTCAAGATATAAACTTATGTGAAAATCCCGAAGGGAACCAATGGTAACCGATGTAGTGGAAAAGAGGAATTTGATAGAGTCTATCAAAGAATTCAACTGGAAGAACAGGAGAATCGGCGTAATATTGCGCGTCGCAGACATGTTTGTATACGGTATTATTTGCGGGATGCAAGCATAAATGCATTCCTCTATAGCAGACGAAAATAACGGAAGTGGTTTTATCGCTGAGAATTCTGGGTAATTCGTTGCCAATATTACAAAAACGTCAACATTCATTCATGACCGGTAAGGCGGCTGTTAATTCGATCTCAGCTCACCAGTGATTGGAAGTAATTTGAGTAGAGACTAATGTATTTGCATACGACCCTAAGATATACTTGCACGGACTGCAAAAGAAATGAAGATACCATGCAAGCACTTCAATTACAACAAATCTCACAATTTATAAATAAATACCAGCTACAGTGGAAAACTCATGTGCAATGAATGAATTGTAATGGACTTCTAAAACACATGCTTCAATACAACCCTCAAGGGAAGAGATCTTTGGGACATACTAGAAAAAGATGGATCAAGAATGTTTTACTGAAACCGTAACAGCTTTGGGTCTTAAACTTGTTTGGAAGATGATGATGATGATAAGGAGGATTATGATGACAATGGCATTAATAATAATAATAATAATAATAACTTTAAACCTTAGGATTCTGCTGCATCAGTCTGTCTGACTGAGAAGTGACATCGTCAGTGCATTCAGAGTCTACATCACAAAATTTGTGATAATGTGAGTAGTATCGCAGCTGACGTTTCTTTCTTTTTTGATTACTTCTCCAGTTGAACACGCCAACAAAACGCCCATGTAATTTATCATATCTGAAAATAAATATACCATAAAAAATTACAATTTTCAATAATCATGAGTAGACTATGTTTTTAGGATTTTAGGTACAATTTTCATGATAAAAAAAAAAGGAAAAGGTACTAAAATAAGTGAAAAAAAATGGGGGATAAAAAGGTGTTCTTTATTTTATAGCCCATTAAGAGTTATTTATTAAAAATAATGAAGGTTACATAAATAAAATGTTAGTATTTGTAAAGTAAAGGAGTTTTTTAATCCGCCCTGTGGTGTAATGGTAACATTGTTGCAAGCAGGAGTATAATAACTACAGTATTTTATATATTTTTAGTTTAATTTTTTGAGAAAAGTTGGGATGACAAGCATCAGTATATTGCATAATAGAAAACATTAATGCTGTAGCAGCTACGATTTTTGTTTTTGGGAATCAAACTTGGCATATAGCAATCAATTAAAAAAGTAAGTCAAGTTTGTTAACCAACAAAATTGGACTGTCAGAAGTGAAGAGCTGAAATAAAAAAAAATGTTAATCACTTTAGCGGTCACATTGTTTTTATTTTTTGTTACACAACTCGGTATGTGATATTGAAATAAAAACTAACTAAAAAAACTGAGAAATCTGGCCATGAAAAGTGGAGATTTACCTGAAAGCAAATATTTAAAATTTCTTCAGAGATTGCCACATTTATTTCTTTCACAACAAAAAAATAAATTTAAAAATATATATATATATATATATATACACACACATACAGTAAAACTTGTTTAATCCAGAACGTGAATAATGCAGAAATCTGTCCAATGTGAACAAATGTATTGGTCCCAGCGAAATAATAGTAATTTTATGTGTATTTATTTTGCATAAAACGGAATCTGTCCAATGCAGAAACGGAAGGATATTTCTACACAATTCAAGAAAAAAAAATTTATAAAGCGGAAAGGTACATATATTTATTATACCATCAGTATATTTATTAACCATCAGCATTTTTTTTTACTGAAGACAGGTGCCAAGACGGCTTTCACAAATAGTGATTCAAACTAAATGGACAAATAAATACCAAAACAAAACAAACCTAATTATCACTGACCCTAAAGTTCATTGTTGAAAGCTGTTGTCGTATTTCATATGCCGATATGTACTTTGATAAATGCCTCCATTGCCACAATCGGTATATTATTGTTTCAACTTGTTCGCTGCAATAATTTTGATTGAATGACATATATCTCTTGTTCTTTGTTCCCAGTTTATAACGTTGAGTAAAAGGAAACAAAAATAATTAGTACCGAAGAGAAAAAAATTAGCATTGCCGCTTAAAGTAAAAATAAAAATGCTTGACCGTTTATACGCGTAGGCGAGTAGTTTGCATCTATATCACACTGTTTCAATGTTAATAAATCAAGAAAGCCAAAGACAAAATAAGGAATTATATTGCAGAATTCACAGCTGAATATCAATCTTAATTGAGATCTTTTAAAAGTGGCAAAACAGGAAAAAAATTACTAAGTTCTTTAAGTCCTTGCTTAAACCTAACAGTAATAATTAATAGAAATTGTTCAAAATCTCTCATCAATTAATTTTATTTTGATAATTTTTATTTTATTCTGTAACCTTGGAACATATCCCCTATATACCCATAAAAATTATCTTTCATATTCGCGGCATATTTGCGGAACATATCCCCGTGAATAAGGAGCTTTTACTGTATAGATTCTACGTGTATAGATTCAGCCTCATTGCACACCTGTTATGCGAAACACAGATACCTGTCCTGCAAATAACAATTGCGCTGTAAAATCTTAAATTAGTTAAGTTCTGAGACCGATCTTTCTGAATTGACAGAATAAAGATGGCTGAAACGTATGTATCATTCTCATTAAGCGAAAAAGTGAAAGTGACTGAAGATAAATCTCCAAACATTTCCGGACCGATGATGCTCCAAAGTCAAGCTCTAGCTCTTGTTAAATCCCTAAGGGAATAACGATTTAAAGGAATCTTCAGGTTGGCTGGACAGTTTTAAAAGACGACACAATATAGTGTGGAATGAAATTTGCGGGGAATCAAAGAATGTGGACGAAAGTGTAGTTAGTGAGCGAAAACCGAAACTGCATACTTGAATTTCAGGATACGCGCCTAAGAGATAGTTTTAACGCTGACGAAATGGGACTGTTTTTTCACTCATGCATACTATACTTTACTTTTCAACATCAGCAGAACTACAATTAATCCAAGGTACGTAAAAAGACATATGTGGTACTCTATAATCTAAGATTATTAATAAGTTTTTAGTTTTTTTATGATGTGGCATCTTGTGTAATGTGGGAAAAAAAATTGGTCCCATGCGATTCTGCTTTGAGCAAGTTTTACTGTATATATTATTTAATTAACAAAAGAAATGTGTCCCACAAACCAGCAGTCAGACCACAAATTTGATTTGCTCAGGAATTTCCTTAGTTTATGCAGTTCCTGCAAGATAGAGCTTTTTGTCCAGTCTTGCTAAGGAAAGCTCCCTTGCCACAACAGATGATATGGGAAAGAATAGGAAATTGTAATCCAAATGTGAGAATATCATGCAGCAATACTCACAGTGGTATGGCAGGTCTGGATAAAGTAGAAACCATTAAAAATGTCTTCTCACAAACTTTATCTTCGTAATAGTTCTTATCTTCTCTCGGAACTGAAACATCTTTCATGTTTCTTCCTATTGAAGTAAAGAATGCATTAATATTTATAAGATAATAAATAGAGCTTGGAATTTAAAAATGTAGCAATAAAAATTGGTAAGCATTCTCAGCAATGAAATAAATAAAATGTGATGGTCATATAATAAATGTAGTGAAAGAGTTTGGATATTTAGGGAGCAAATTTGATCCAGAAGAAAAAATATGAAAAGAAAATTATGTAAAGAATCCTGAAAAATAGTAGATTATATAAGTTAATTAAAGAGATTCTGTGGAAATGGAAAATCAAGAAATAATCAAACATTATGGGTATTAAAAAAACATAAAAAGAAAAAATGCAAGCTTTAGAGATGAGAATTTTTAAAAGCACAGAAGAATAAACCAGACGAGGCACAATCAGAAATACACAAATCAGAGAATGGCTTGATTTTAAACCAATACAGGAATATATTGACCAAAAGAGGTTCCAATGATTCAGATATTAACCAAATAGCATTAGAGAGACTACTAAAAGCTTTGTAAATTAGAATAAAAAATAGGAAGCAACCATTGGGAGATCAAGGTTGAGGTGAATAGAGCAGGTAAGATAAACCTACAGGCAAGAGAAGTAGAACAGAGACAATATGAAAGAAGAATGCTGGAAGGATAGAGGATGTTTTGGAGGAGGCTAAGTTGGATGATAAGACATAAAAATGGGAACACCCTATACAAGAATTATTGTGTGTCAGGAAATTATATTTCCATTTGTCATACTTTTTAAATACAGGGTACAGCGTAAGTCAGTTAACTGAAAATGCAAAATAGTATTTTCTGTAGCTTACAACATCTGGACAAAATGCAACTACTGAAATTGTGCAAAGTTAGCAAATTACCTCAAGCAATAGTGTTTGAGATTATATTCTTAAGGTCCCGTATTTCAAACCCCACTTTCAACCAACATGATTTGTTTCCCTTGCAACCTTGTGCAGTGGTTAACTGACTTTGCTACACCTGTATATTAATGCTAAAGTGAACAAAAATAACACATTGGAAGAAGAAATAAAAGAAAAATTTGTTAATGGTTACTAACTAGCTGACTGGCACTATAGAACTCATAGGTTCATGTCCATGTGAACATAAGCTCTCCTTACATCCCTATCCTGAACCAATGTTTTCCAATCAACCCTCAAATCATGGTTATGTTATACTTCCATCTCATTCTTGGTCTACCAACTGGGCATTTTCCCTCTCGTTTTCCTGTAAAAAGCTTCCATGCCCTTCTTTCATTCCCCATTTGTACCATGTGTCCTGCCCATCAGAGTCTATGAGACTTAATTGTTCTTATTATATCTGGTTTCCTATAAAGATCATGTAGCTCACTGTTATGTAGTCTTCTCCATTAACCTGAATGTTCATCTCTCTTTGGTCCAAACATTTTTCCAAGAACTTGATTCTTATATATTTGTAATATTTTCTCCTCCCTTAAAGTAAGAATCCATGATTTGCATCCATACAATAGGACTGGGAGAATAACAGTTATATATTTTTTCAGTTTAATATTTTTTGAGAGAATTTGTTAATGGTAATAAAGCATATTTTGCCTATTTACTGACTATTGTTCATAAACAAATTAATAATAAAATCTGTGAAAGTGAGACTTGCATTAAACTCCCATCATGTAGACAAAATGTCACATACACAAAACAAAACCTGGGTACTCATAGAAACAAACAAAAATTACTATCTGTGAAAGGAAAATATTCAAAAGAATTCTTGGATCAAATAAGGGAACAGTCACATCTGGAGAATAAAAACAAATAACAAATAATAGGAGTTAGATATGCGCAAATTAGACAAATAACAAATTGAAATAACAAAAATAAAATTTTATAAAGTAATGGCTGTTCCTGTATTGATGTATGGATCAGAATGTTGGACGAACACTAAAAGACAAGAACAAAGATTGGAAGCAGCTGAGATGAGATTTTTAAGAAATATAGCAGGATATACTCTGCTGGATATGAAAAGAAATGAAGATGTAAGAAAGGAACTAAATATTTTCAAACTTACAGACCGAATAATTAAATATAGGAACGACTGGAAAGAACATATTGATAGAATGCAAGAAGGAAGATTTCCAAAATTATTGCTAAATTATAAACCTCATGGAAGGAGAAATATTGGATGCCCACACAGAAGATGGTCTGAACAATTTTAACAATTCTAGCTTTCATGAAACCGGAACGAGCCAACAGGCTTAATCCCTGGATGATGATGATGAACAAATTGAATAAAGTAATTTTGGAAAAACTAGTTTGCTATGTTGACTCAGGTGGTATCATGCCTGCTTCCTGACTAGCAGCCCTAGTTCGATACTCAACAGGGTTGAAAATTTTCTATCTATCTTCGGGTTTTTACAGCTGTGCCGTTTTCCCATGCCAAACCTCCAAAGCCTACGATCTTGGGCATCTTCAATGCTTAGCCCTCTTGCTTGCATTACTGTCTTCATGTTTTCCTTCCATGTTAACTTTGGTCTCCCTCTTTTCTTCTTTCTTGTTGGTTGCCATTGATATAGTTGCTTTGGCCATCGCTCATCTTCCATTCTTAAAACATGTCCTAACCACTTTAATTCCTTCTCCTCAATTCTTTCATTTATGTTTTCTTCTGCTTCCATTATGTTTCTAATTTCCTTATTTGTGAAATGTTCTAATTTTGACTTTCTGGCACTTCTGCGTAAATAATCCATTTCTAGAGCTATTAGTCTATTCTTGTAGTACTTATTGATTGTCCATACCTCACTTTCATGCATTGCAACAGATTCCACCAATGTTTTACCAATATATTTTTTTTGTCTTTCCAAATATGCTTATCCCACCATATGGAATTTAACGATGATATTATTTTGTTTATATTATTTTTGGTCTGGACATCTTACCTCAATATTAATGTTGATTTGTTCTTGGACATGTCACAAATCAACATTAATATTGAGGTAAGATGTCCAGACCAAAAATAATATAATTAAAATAACCTCAAAATATAACTTCCTAAAATTAAATATTTATTATTTTGTTACTCAATTCAATTCTATGTTTTATGTTCTCTTAGCCTATACCTTCAATGTTATGCATAATTATTCCCAAATATTTAGTTTGTTTCACTTGCTTTATTTTAATTCCTTTTTCCAATATTAAATGCTATTTATTGCCAAATATTCCGTTTTTTTGTAAATTTACCCGGTTTTTTGTAAATTTACTTTGAGGCCCCATTCTTCACATGTGTTTTTCAACCTTTTTATCATGAATTCCATATCAAATTTGTCTTGTGCTAAAACCAGTTGACCATCAGCAAATTGTAATGTCAGCAAAAATCTGTTGCCTATTGGGATACCCATACCTTTGCAGCTTTATTTCCATTTCATTAATATAAAATCTATATACAGGGTGAGGCAATGAAACGGCACGATTTTGAAAAATCACCAATAATATATTTACAAAAAGAGTAATTATTTGAACATGAATCTTAAGTACATGAGTGGAAATTAATGTTTTACCTTAAAAAACAATCATTTTTTGAATATGGTGCCAGTAAGGTGACGTCCTTGGTTTTTGCACACATTGTTGGAGTCTAAGATGAAATCCACCCATGGCGTTCTGTAGCATCTGCAAAGGAATGTTGTTAATTTCCTGCCGGATTCTCTCCTTCAGATCTTCTTTTGTTCTTGGTGCATTTTCCTCGAAGACTTTGCATTTAAGATAGCCCCAAAGAAAGAAGTCTGGGGCGGTCAAATCTGGCGAACGGGGAGGCCAAGGGATATCACCATTCTTGCTGATTAGCCGTCCTGGAAAAGCGAGTCTCAGCAAACCCATTGAGACATTAGCAGTATGGCTTGTTGCACCATCTTGCTGGAAAGAGTGTTTCTTCATCTGGATCATACTGATCGATGCCAGGCAGACCAAAAGTTACTAACATGTCAGCATAACGTTCAGAGTTCACCGTTACTGTGTTACCATGTTCATCTTCAAAAAAATAGGGTCCCACGAGTCCACGAGAAGATACTGCACACCAAACTGTTACTTTTTCAGAATGGAGAGGTTTTTCATGAAGATCACGTGGGTTATTTGCGGACCAATACCGGAAGTTCTGCTTGTTAACGTAACCACTAAGGTGAAAGTGGGCTTCATCACTCATCCATAAGTTATGCACTCTTTCTCCATTTGTTCCGATAACATTAAGCATCGCTTGGCAAAAGCGTATGCGATGATTGTAATCGTTAGGTTGTAGGGCTTGCACTATCTGCATTTTGTATGGGTGATTAGTGTAGGTCATTCTTCAAAATCCGTCTCACTGATCGATTGCTGAGACCAAGTTGAGCGCTGTGCCGCCTTGCTGATTTTCGCGGACTTCGTGTTAATGCATCGCGCACACGATCAATGTTCTCTGGGGTCCTGATTGTTTTTTCACTACCACCAATTTTCTTCGTCGTGCTTGCAGTGGCTTCAAAGTTTTTCACCCACAGGAGGATAGCTTTCCTCGATGGCACAGGAGCCCGTGGCGGTAGATTAAACTTAAGACGGAAAGCACGTTGGGCACCAACCACACTATCCATGTTTTTATAATATGCTTTTACAGCAAACGCACGTTGCACGCTTGACCAACGCTCCATGGCTACTGAAATTTCCACTTGTCTAGATGCTCAAGGTCGTTTCCCCCACTCCCATAACCCCCCACTGCGCCCGTCAGCCGGAGTCCAAATCGTGCCGTTTCATTGCCTCACCCAGTAGATATTAAATAAAATTGGTGATAAGACTGCATCCTTGTTTAAAAATTTGAATTGTGAAATTAATTAAATTAACTGTAATTTTTTTAATATCAGGACCAGGAAGGGTGGTAGCGACATATTTTAATTGCTAGATTGGTCACCAGATTTTTGCATTAAATTGCAAATCCCTTCAGAATACATTTTGAGAAGGCATGTGACGCTGTTGATAAGCAATTTGTCCATTGGATGGGGATGTTTAGCTTGGCAGTTCCATTGGTACTTATCGACAGGAGTAGGCTATGTGCTGACATTGAGCTGTACCTTCTCCCTTCTCTTCATCATTATTCCTTATACAACACACTTTAAACTACACAAACATACACTCATCCTCCATTCAACTCTGTACACAATATAAGAATACATCTATGTAAAGTGGTCTGCTGAAGAGGTATTTAAATTGAAAATAGACCACATTAATGCCATCTGTCAGACCAGTGTGGAACCCAAAGCATTAAAAGTGCAATTGGTGACATTAGAACACACACAAATCTGGAAAAAACTTGAAGAGATAAAACACAAACACTAAAGTAAGATAAGTTTTGAATTTAAGAAAGAAAAATGAACACTCAAATCAGGACTTGAACCATGGATCTCTGATTCTGTACATCAATATACCAATTATACCATCCGAGCACCAATAAGAATGTCAAAATTTCTCTTCACTTCTACAATTCAAAGAACAGTTCTCCTGATCGACATAACATCAATCGACAAGAAATTACGTACTGAAGATGAAGCTGTCCAAGTTTCAAAACCGGTATAATTAGAAGACTGGATATGAGGTGAGGTATAAAACATTTTAATTTAAATCCCATATTTATGTATATTTGGCCATTTATGTGTGACAGAGCATATTATAGCAACTTGTTGGCCATATTCGTCATATTTTCACTCTTTTAAGATGTAAAGAACGTTTATCATACAATTTCTTTCTTCAGTGTTCATTTGAGTTGTTAAATTTCTCAGAATTTTGTTTCTTGTAAAATCTATCTTCCTCTCCTATTCAGTTTCAATTCACAGTATGGATTTTTCCCTTACGTATATACCTGAGCAAATAACTATGTTTAGGTAGAATGTTTTATCACTCACCTCATATTGTGTGATATTGAGGTGAGTGATAAAAAAAAATATACCTAAATGAATATACCTCATAGTGTGAATACCTACAATAAGTAAATAATTATGTTATATTTGAAGAGAAAAATTTTCACCTAGACCGAGACTCAAACCCTGGACCTTTGGCTTTCCGGGCCAAATTCTCTAGCAACTGAGCTACCGAGGTGAATTGCGATCTAGATGCAAATTTTTCTCTTTATACATTGTAATTCCCTCACACCAAATGCTTTGAAACCGTTGCTTCTATCTTTGCATATGGTGGCCTCTTAGTTAAGAAGACATTAATTGGGAATTTAATACTACTTTATAAAGCCAGTAGGACTTCTATTGATGTTTTTATAAAAACATCAAGTAATTATGTATTGTCTCACGATAAGCAGGTAGCTACTGATAATCTTAATAGAATAAAAGCGTGCTACAATACCAAATTCCATACTTTAGTTTCTTCTCATTTGCATTTTATTCTTATATAAATAGTTAATTATCATAAACTGATTTACTACTCAATTTCACAACTGAAATTATTACATAATTATTGGCATGTATTGGAAGGAGAGGAGGCTCATAAGTAGAGCGAGGAATTATATGAAGAAAATTATACCAAAATATGAAATCATAATAACAAAATATGAAAATTATGACACAAAAATATTATGAAGTTACTTTTTTTTAACTTTTTCCATATATTTATATACACAAGCCCTGTATAATTTATAGGTGTACATACCAGCACACAAATGAGACAAGAGAACCTTTTTTGTAGCTCAAGAAATCAAGAGTTTCACTGTATTTCCATTTTAATTAGTTTTTCATTAATTCTGACCCAATATAAAATATCATGTTCGTGATTTGAAGTAATTTTAAAGGCTCACGTTGTAGTGTAGTTGTTTGAGGAATCATGCTACAAGCCAGAAAGTCATGGGTTCGAGTCTCAATAGGGTCAGGTTTTTTAGCTGGACCAAACCTTCAGGCGGCAGCATAGCCCTAGGGTCTACTCAGCTCTTAATAAAAATGAGTACCAGAAGCATGTTCTGGGGGCAAAGGCAGCTGTCACGCAGGACTGAGAACCCAGTGGACAAAAGGTCTATTTTTACGAAAGTTGTAATTATTTTAGGTGAAATTTTATAGGTACGGAACACCCCTTGGCAATTGTCTAGAAAGTTAGAAGTCTCAACATCCATCTACCCCAAGGGCCTCCCAAGCCTGTAGTTTGATACTTTACTTTCGTAAATTAATACTGGGAGATTACATACATAAACACGATCAATTAATTTATCCAATGATATTTAATTACGTAATCCAAACATAAACAAAAAACGAAACATAGTAACCGAAACAAACATGCTTCCATCGAATATACCACTGACAAAATTTAGAGTGGATACAGTTTGGATGATTGCTATTTACCTTGCATAAAGATATTGAACTCCAGTATATGTAAATGCTGCAATAACATTAAATTGGATGAATCAGAACACATGTAGACCAAGTCCAGTATGTCATATTTGGAAAAACAAGATGTTAAAATGAATTAATTATTTTTAATCCTATAACCTACACGTATGAACATAGCGAAAAGTAGTTAGAATTATATTAACATTAGTTTTTTCATTAAATTGGCCAAGCAGAGTATCCAGCCTTCGGTCTGCTTGTGTTTTGAACAATCCAATTATCAATTCTGTTCGTAATACACAGTTAGGAGCTTTTTCTATATTTTGTATATTTTTAACCCCTGTCTGTCAGAATTGTTTTGTATGATGAAAAATTACGCTCCACACCATATGATGATATGGGAGCAAACTTGTATCGCGCTATATTTCATAGTTTGATGTAAGTGAGAACAATATTGGCCTTACCTACTAATATCATAAACTGTGGAGTAAGACCTTATTTCCCAGCACTGCTTCAAGTTTAGCAGCAGCAGTCTTTCCTACATTTAAATACTACAATCCATTCACAAAATAACGGCTGTCCTTAGGTAGCAAAAAGGAACAGATTGCTACCTGATAGAAGGAGTAGGTGGTTATTATTCTAACATTGTTGTTCTACTTATTCATGTTCTTGTTATGTAGTTTCGGACAAAAGCCTCCACTTGGTTATTCCATGTCTCCTTTTTCAATTATTTTCTTTTATCAGATCTGTTTATCTTGTTCCGGTTAGCATACTGAGGAATTTTTGCGTGTCTATCATATTACATTGTCAAAAATTTCAAAACTACTTACTTACTCACTGGCACTATCGAACCCATAGGTTCATGGCCGCGCGGACATAAGCTCTCCATACATCCCTATCCTGAGCTAATGCTTTCCAATCATTCCCTGTATAATCTGCTTCCCTCAAATCATAGTTAATGTTGTTCTCCCACCTCATTCTTCAAAACTACAGCCACTTCAAAAATATTTTTAACCAATTAGTATAAATTTTATTTTAAAAAATTGAAAGTTGAAAAATATGAAGGAATATTAAATTTTTACCAAAATATGAACATTTCGCCAAAATATTATGAAATATGAAAAAATATTTTGGTCTTATTTGACTCTACATATCATAAAATGTAAAAATACTTTGCCTCGATGCTCTCTGACTAATAGTTTAAAACATGAAATATCATAAAAATCCTCGCTCTACTCATAAGTTACGAGGGTCATACTGAAAGTCGTGAGCAACCCATTGTTAAAATTCAAATTTCAACAATGTAACAAAAACAACTGCAGGATCGTAATCTACAGACTTTATACCACAACATTGCCGTTTTGTGGCATCATAGCTTCTATCATGTGACCACACGCAGTGTTTCCAAAATGGCAGACATCAATGTTTCGTTTCGACAGCGCGCTGTCATTGAATTCCTTGTTAAAGAGGAACAATCTGCTGTTGATATTCACCAAAGACTTCAATGTGCTTACGGAGATGCCTGCATGGGTGCCAGCAGTGTTAGGAGATGGGTGAAACATTTTAAAGATGGGAACACGAGTATCAAAGATGAGCCTCGTAGCAGTCGCCCACGCTCTGCCTCCACGGATTGCAACAAGGAAAGAGTTGATGCGCTCATTAGAGACGACAGGCGTATCACAGTGAATGAAATCGCTACAAAACTTGCAGTAGGACACAGTGCAGTGCAAGAAATGATTCACAGCTTAGGTTACCGAAAAGTTAGTGCCCATTGGGTTCCACGTTTATTGAGTGAAGACCACAAACTTCAGAGAAGAACCATCACCCATAACCTTCTTCAGAGATTTCGAAATGAAGGTGATGATTTTTTGACGAGTATTGTGACAGGTGACGAAAGCTGGTTTCATCGCTACGAGCCTGAAACAAAACGCCAGAGTATGGAATGGCACCACTTGAATTCGCCATCAAAGAAAAAAGCGAAGACAGTGCAATCTGTTGGGAAAGTTATGGGCAGCGTCTTCTGGGATGCGCAAGGTTGCATTCTGGTTGAATTTCTTGAACCTGGACAAACCATAAATGCTGCCCGCTATATCCAGACACTTGTGAAGCTCCATCGTGCATTGCACGACAAATGCCCTGGAAGGAAGATCATTCTGCAACATGATAACGCGCGTCCTCACACTGCTCGTGCCACTGTGGAGAAGATCAGGACATTTGGGTGGGAAACTCTTCCACATCCTCCCTATAGTCCCGATTTGGCACCCTCCGACTACCATCTTTTCGGTTCTGTGAAGGAGCAGATGAGAGGCCAATGCTACGAGACGCTGGAGGATATTCGGAAAGCAGTGCGTCAGTGTCTTCGAGCAGCTGGAACAGACTTCTATCATAAGGGAATTTTCAAGCTTGTAGAACGCTGGACAAAATGTGTGCAAAGAAATGGAGACTATGTTGAAAAGTAGCACAAAGGTCTGTAGATTAACATGGTGTACTTGGTTTGTCTAAAATAAATATTATGATTGTTTAAAAAAATGTTGCTCATGACTTTCAGTATGACCCTCGTAACATAAAAAAATAAAGATGTGCTAGACAGAGTCGGTGAAGGAAGAACAATGCTAGAACTCATAAAGAAGAGGAAATGAAATTGGATTGGCCACTGGCTAAGAAGAAACTGCCTGCTGACAGATGTCCTAGAAGGAATGGTCAACAGAAAGAAGGTTGGAGGCAGAAAAAGACATCAAATGATAGACAATATTAAAATAAATGACTTATATGCAGATACAAAAAAATGAAGGCTGAGTTAAGGAAACAGTGGAGAATGCTGAGTTTGCACCCTTGGGCAGAACACTGTATGTATAATATTATTAGCTCATTTTTTATCTTATAGTGCATATTTTTGTAAATTTTGCATATTTTGGTGGTGTTTAGGTCATAAAAATCCTAGCCCTAGTAATATATATAAGAGTAAATGGACATCATCTTCTGTAAGCAGGGTGGATATCAAAATTTGAATACTGTAATGCACCATAGTGTAGATCATTAAGGCAGCAATATGCTACAAACCAGAAGATCAAGGGTTTGAGTCCCGGTAGGGTCTCAATCCTTCTAGTGGCATCATAGCCCTGAGGTCGACTTAGCCTCTAATAGAAATGAGTACCAGATGTTTGTTCTAGGAGTAAAGGCAGCCATCACGCAGGGCTGACAACAAATGCTGATTGTTTATATATTAAATTTGGGAATTTTTAACATTATGAGGTTCAAATTCATAAGAATTAAATTAATTGTGATTATTTCATACCTCATACCTCATACTTCTATATTTCTTTAAATACAGCACTGCAGTATCGGCAATTTCTTATCACCATCATCAGCTATTTTCACGATTGTCAATTTTTACTTTTGTTGATAATTATCCAAACTGCCATCTGATGTTCTTTTAAAGAATTATTTTCTAAACTGCCATCTGGTGTTCATTTTAATTAATCATTTTCTAAACCGCCATCTGTTGTATTTTTGAAGAACTTTGTAATCAAGCTAGGAATTCAGATGAATTCCAGATGAACCTAGCTTGATTACAAAGTTCTTCAAAAATACAACAGATGGCGGTTTAGAAAATGATTCATTAAAATGAACACCAGATGGCAGTTTAGAAAATAATTCTTTAAAAGAACATCAGATGGCAGTTTGGATAATTATCAACAAAAGTAAAAATTGACAATCGTGAAAATAGCTGATGGTGATAAGAAATTGCCGATACTGCAGTGCTGTTTTTAAAGAAATATAGAAGTATGAGGTATGAAATAATCACGATTAATTTAATTCTTATGAAATGCTGATTGTCTTGAAAAAATTGGAGCCTTAACCTCCTACTAAACCAAGGGTCTCCTATGGCCTGTAGAGGGATCACTTTATCATTTTAATTTATAACTAAGTTTTAACAATTAATTTGTGAGTACACCAAGTTTGGTTAGCAGGAGATGCGTAGCCTCTCACTTGGTAACCACTGTGACTACATCAATCAAACAAGCTGTAAAAAAAGGCTCAAACCAAAATAATACCTTTTATGCTTTTGATGACTTTTATTTCTCTTATGTTTTGAAGATTTCCTTTTTCTATGTTGATCAGGAGTATCATCTTGCTTTATAGAAATAGGAATCTCTGCAACTTCATTAATATCTTTGTTTTCACTAGAAAACCCCGATGGCTCTACTTTTTCTACATTACCAAAAGATACATGTTTTATTTCACTTGAAATCTTAGGGACATTTCCAGAAAAACTTGCATTTTCAAGCCATGATGATGGTCCTGAAATAACAATAATATTAATAATAATAATAATAATAATAATAATAATAATAATAATAATAATAATAATACATTTAAACAGGCACAGTTATGGACATATAACATTCTCTTCCATTCAACCAATAAAAAGTATTACAGTAAAATCTCTCTTGAAGACCACTCCTATTAACACATTCAGTACCGTAAACCAGTTAAGGCATTTAAAGGGACTATCGTGTATGCAGCCGTCGGTCAGTTAATTCATTTTAGAGCAGGCGCAAACACACCGCATTTATATTCGGCACCTAAATATTGTGTTGGCTTAGTATGTCTTGGAGATCATAGATGGCATGTAAATGTACATTTTCTATTCCCGTTTGACACGTTTAACCTTGGTGAATCCCCTTTTACTTTTAAAACAAACAACACATGGAATTCGTTCACCCAAACTTGCCTTCAGGCTCCAATGCAGTCGTATATATTTCTCGTTATCGCACTGTTGTTTGTGCGTGAGTGAAACCATGGCGAAAGAAAAATATCTCACTGAAGAAGAATTAGTGAATATTTTGTATAATGATGATTCAGGTGATGAACTGAATCCTGAATTAGAAGATTCACAAAGTGAAAGTGAAGATGAACTTCCACTTCCTGAAATTGATACGCCGATACCATGTGATGTCAATCACCCAAGTTATTTCACCATCAAATACTACTAGGATATCTCCTTTAGGTATGTACAAAATTTGAATGTTCTAGGACTAATAGTTTGTGAATAATGGTCCATTCTCTGAAGTGCCACGAAAAGGGTAGCTGGGGTATTTAAATGGTTGGCTTGTGGGTTTAAATGCCCTGCTCAGTGCCTGGTACTGAATTTAAATGACAATCCCCCCCTTCACGAATTTTCTAGGAACAAACATTAAAACATCCATAAGATCAATGTAATAAATATCTCTATTAAAAGGCCACTCCTTACACCAACCATTAGTGACCCAATTTTCACGTTCATAAGTTCAGTTACTTAAAATTTCTCAGAAGAGTAAGTTTGGTAACTGTGTAGAGATGAGAAAATATGAATTCTTAGATTTGAGAATAATTACAGGAGTATGAAGAATGGTATTTTTGACCACTATATTACGTAACGAGCAGGTATCAACATTTATTTTTTTAACATCAAAGGTATCAACGATTATCAATAACCTACAAATCTCAATTAACATTAAATGAAGAATGTGTTTTGTTTTCTCCGGTACTGCACTGTGTTTAGTTTACTATAGTAAAATTCACGAGCAAATGCAGTTGTTATGATGATCTTGAAGAAGATTTTCGGGCTGTAGGCCATGGTCGTGAGGCTTGTAGTTCCCTGACATTTCACCAAAGACTGCATCTGGCATCCTCAAGGAGGGTTGTCTTGAGACTGGCAATTCTGTCCTATTTATACGTTCACCGCGATGAGTTCGTAAGTTATATCTGCCTTCTGATTGGTCAGTGTTAGGTATAAATAGGACAGACAGTGGACAGAATTGCCAGTCTCAAGACAACCCTTGAGGATGCCAGATACAGTCTCTGGCGAAACGTCGGGGAACTACAAGCCTCACGACCACGGCCTACAGACCAAAAATCTTCATCAAGATCATCATAGCAACTCCGGCCGTGAAAGTCTACGTGAATACAAATGCAGTTGTGTTTTATGAGTTCTACACTCTACGTCATAATGCTTTCAGAGAGCTATTTGCCTATATTCAACTACTGTATGTTAAACAAGGTGAAATTTGTACAAATTCTGTGACTGATCAATTGAAATTTTTTGTCTACTTCCATCATGCATCAGACCCGCCTTCGTTCATGCCAAAATCTTTAAAAGAGGTTCAAGAGTGAAAATGAGCACTAAATATATTGATAGTTATTGGTGATTTAGTCCAGTGATAATGTACCAAAGTTTACTGAAGTTTCTGCTAGAGGCAATTTAGCATGCATATTTATGAATATACAAATTTGATGCAGATATTTTGATGAAAAAGTAACTTCATGCACATATTTATCGTGCATTTCAGGTTTTTAAACATGGGAAGGTTTAATTTCATATGACTTTTACTAAGTTTCTGTTAAACATAGGAATGTGGCACTATTTAATTTGTTTTGGCTGCACTTGCTTTGTGCTGAAGAGGAGTCAGTGATGGAATGATCAAAAGAAAGAACAATGAATTAGAATTTCACATAAATCTAGCATAAAAATTGTGAAAAACTCAGATTTCATATGTACATATGTGCAAGTCAGATTATGATTTGGATAGGTTCGCTAACATTTAGTTAATGTTGTGAATTACCTAGGTGGAATTTCCAATAATAGTGAGTAATCTGTTGTCTAGAGACTTCTAGAGCGATCATTTTTTGTAAAATAATAATGAGGGTATGCGATATTCTATTTTTTTCATTAGCAAATTTTCGATTGGTTGGCTATTCTATTTTCTCTATGTAAACAACCATTGGAAAGTACATATACTGATCAATGCAGCTTCAATAATACAATGATTTCTAGGTTATGTTATGTTGACTTTGCATTCAACTAGCATTTTGAGGAAATAACTTTATATTCTTGAGGAAATTAGTAACATTGTTATAACGAAATTTGTTCTTTTAACGATCTTTTTAAATAATGGGATTGCTCGTCATTGTTAGTTTTCAACCTGTGGGCCATTTTAATGTGGATATATATATATAGTCCACCGCTGTGGTCTCGAGGTAGCGTGCTGCCTTGTCACGCAGCGGGCCCGGGTTCGATCCCCGGTCGGGGCAGTTTTTCTGGGTGAGGTTTTTATCGGGGTTTTTCCTCACCTGTAAGACAAATGTCAGGAAAACTTTAAGGCCCAAACGGTCCCCGAAATCATATGCCATCATCCTTATCATTATCATCCTTCACCGGTGTGGAAAGCAACGGGAAGTTACCACACCTACACAATTCCCTAGTAAAGCTGCAAGCATAGCATGAAAATGCTATGATTGCAGTGAAGGACCTGCCTTTGGGCAGAATTACTATGGATGGATATATATATAGACTACTCATTTGCACTATAACATATATACTTTCTAATATTAAAAGATTCCAGACTATATGGCCGTGGTCTAAAACTGGTGTTCCTTCCAGATGTTTCTAACTCAACTGCGGAGGGCATCTTCAGTGGCGAGTGCTTCTAGGAATTGTTCCCTTGTCGTAGACTCGATTGTGAATGAGTCATTCCCTTGTTGTAGACTCGACTGTGAATGAGCCACATAGTCCGGAATCTTTTAATATTATGATCACTGGCCATGAAAGCCTGCATTCCACTACATATACTTTCTTCTGACCAAAAGACCATATATATATGTGACTCTACTGGTAAATCTACCCATGTTAGTAATCACCATTTGTAACAATAGTTCGGTTTTGCTGTTTTTTTTTAAATTGTGTAATAAGTCAGGCCTTTGGGGTAGTAGGAGGTTAAGGCTCCCACTTTTTCTAGACAATCAGCACTTTATGTCAGCCGGGTTGTCAGACCTGCATGACGGCCGCCTTTACCCCCAGAACAAATGTCTGGTACTCATTTCCGTTAGAGGCTGAGTCAACCCCAGGGCCATAGTGCCGCCAGAGGGTTTGGGTCAGTTTAAAAATCCTGACCCCAACGGGACTTGAACCCTCGACCCTCCAGCTTGTAGCTCAGTGCCTTAACCACTACGCTACGGCATGCCCCTTGTAATAAGTAATCTGGGAAAAAATAGCTCAACAGTACATTACCATTCCCTTCATTTTCCATAGTATATTCTTGTAATACTGTTTACTCTACATACTTCTTTTGTCTTTATTAACACTTTGTAATATTTTTAATGTTTTTCAATGAAACTTGTAACATTCTTTTACAATTTTTAGGTATTTATTTATTTATGAGAAACATGGTAACATTACAACATTTTTAGACAATATTATGAAACTTACTAGCCATTTTCCCTTCTCTTCCAATATTGCCTTTATCAACAACTCAATTACATATAGTTTTGTTAGGTTAGTACTATTTTTGTTAGATTAGTGTTAGTGTACATCAGATTAGTGTACACTTCAGTAAATAATACACATGTAATTTATTTTGTTAGGATAGAAAAGGAAAATTTAGTATATATCCATTTCTAATAAACGTTTCGGAATTTATTTGGAATGTTGATCATACCACATGTGGTACCATCTAGCAACAGCTCTATAAACTTTCTATAGGACTTCACAGATATGTGGTTCCACCTATAAACTCATGTGCATCGCACTGTTATTCTGTAGGACTTAGAAAATATATTGGGAAAGGTATTGTTTTTCCAGAAATAATATCAAACATGTAGGCCTAACACAATTTCTTTTTATGTCCAATATTGTTCAATATTATGTAGAGAATAAAACAACACCATAACCAAGAACAAGTCTAAAGAAAGAGAAAGGGAGAAAGGAAGAGAGAGAGAGAGACATCTAATAGTTAAAAGCCGCTAAAAGTATACATTTCTGTGGTGATATTATAATGTGAACTGGAAAAACTTCAGTAATTGACTCTCACCTACCGGTACTCAATGAATTATTCTACCTTTCCCATCGGAACTAATTTAATGAAGTTAATTTCTTGAAATATGGTTTGGAATTAATTGCAAATATTGGTCACACTGATTTCACAGATATGTCTTACCATCTAGTGGAAGTTACATTAAGCATTTTCGCATGCACACTGCAATTCTGTAGAACTTCATTGATAGATATATTTGCACAATTTATGCACATAAATAAATATTTCATAATTGTAAAATATATTGAAATTAATGTTGGATTAAATTCATTGGAGAATTTTTTTTTAAAACTCACCTCATAAATTTCATGTTTTTCACAAAACTATGGTTTCAAGTGAAATCTTGTCCATCTTCAGTCAAAACTGTGACTGATGGTAGCACAGAAGAGTTGACGAAGGAAGAATTTCATCAGTCGGAGTTTTGAGTGAAGTGGGCAAAATTTCACTTGAAACCATAGTTTCATGAAAAGCACGAAATTTCTGAGGTGAGTTTTCAAAAAGTTTTCTCTGATGAATTTAAATTGTAAAATATGTTTAAGAATTGTTGCAAAATGTTTAAATAAAATAGTATGAAATGTTATTGCAAATGGTAACAGAAATGGAAAAAAACTTCAGTTTGATTTCCATCATAAATTTTCAAAGTCCTACAGAATAACAGTATGCATGCGCAAACATTTATAGAGTTGATGTTAAATGGAACCGCATATCTGTGAAGTCCTACAGAAAGTTTATAGAGTTTTCACTAGATGGAACCATATAGCTATAAAATCGATATGACCAACCTTTGCAATAAATTAAAAGAAATCATTGTGTATGTAGATAAATATTTAATATATTTTGAGTTTGTATTTTGACTCACCTCATACTTTTTGACTCCTTAGCAGGCTCAAGTTTCTTCACTGCATCTGTGACATTCTCAATGCAACATCACGATTACAACTGCCATCCACCAGTTTCCTTTTTTGCAGATTGTTTTCTGCACTCTTGACCGATGAACCTCCAAATCAATTCCCTCTAATTTTCACCGGGTATTTCAAAATTCATAGTTTTGTTTTTATTCTTGCATATGTAAATTTACTCCCATATTGAGAGTTCCTTCGGTTTTTCCAACTGTTTAAGTAATTTTGCCTTGGTTTCAATTCTGTGTTTTTCTGACCAAGCATGTGCAGCTATTGCAGATTTTTCTGTTTCTCCATTTTTAACATTTCTAAGATGTTCTTTCAATCTTGTATTTAAATTCCTTTTTGTTTTCCCAATGTATATCCTTTCACAATCTTTACAATCAATTTGATAAATTTCTGATTTGTTGCAGTCTTCAATCTTTTCATTTTTATTTAAATACAAGATTGAAAGAACACCTTAGAAATGTTAAAAATGAAGAAACAGAAAAATCTGCAATAGCTGCACATGCTTGGTTAGAAGAACACAGAATTGAAACCAAGGCAAAATTACTTAAACAGTTGGAAAAACCGAACTCACAATTTGGGAGAAATTTATATATGCAAGAATAAAAACAAAACTATGAATTTTGAAATACCTGGTGAAAATGAGAGGGAATTGATTTGGAGGTTCATCGGTCAGCCATCAGAGAGTGCAGAAAACAATCTGCAAGAAAGGAAACCACTGGGCGGCAGTTGTAACAGTGATGTCGCACTGAGAATGTCACAGATGTAGTGAAGTAACTTGAGTCTGCTAAGGAGTCAAGAAATATGAGGCGAATCAAAATACGGCTCAACTGTACTTCTACTTACGCTTGATTTTTCAGTTTATCATTGTAAATTATAGCTCTTTTTCTGTATTTACTAACATTATTTAATATTTCAAACTTTTTCAAACAATTGTTATAACACTATTAGACAATTTTGAAGTATTTATTTAAATACGCAAATCGCAATATTATGACAGACAATATTGTGATGCTAACTGCCATTTTTCCCCAGAGTATATTACTTGATCTATGATTTTTCTATCGCTATTTTGGGTTATCGCTGGTTGAATCGGCATTAGGGAGTGATAAGTAAGTGTACACCCATTTTTAATAATCTTTGGTAATTTTAATATTATTAATATATTTTTTAACATAGATTTGGGGATTTATTGCAAAGATTGGTCATTTAAATTTCATATCAATGGATAGTAACCAAGGATGATAATCGATATGTGGTTCGACTGTGGGTTGTCAATGGCTCTATAAACTCTGGTGCATGCACACTGTTGTTCTATAGGACTGAAAATATTTCATGCAAGTTTAAGTGTAATTTTTCCCAAAATAAAACTCAAAATAAATTAAAATAAACCTCATAGTGTTATTTCCTACCTACATAACTTAACACATTGGTGACCGAGAGCTGTGCGTTCCACCCACCGCTGCTAGACCGGACATTTCTATCAGTAGCGTGGACTTTTAAATTTTAAACCGTGCTAGCACAGTGTTATTTTTACATCAATATATTTACAGTCAATAACAATAATGCATAAGTAAATCTTTATTAGTGTTCTCAAAAGACCTTCTAGTAGAAATTGAGGGTTTGATAGCATTAGAAACATTTCCCTTTATGTAAAGGCACAGGGCAAAAGAGCATATGTAGCGAGTTTCTTTTCTTGTGTTCACTACAAAAGCGGCAAGGTTTGGAAGGTTTTTTTTCAGACACAGTTGGTGTTAATTTATGTTTCTTCATGTCTCAGCCTTCTTGGTGGGTCTTGACATGGTGTCCTTTTCACTCTATCTTTCCTCCTCTTCCCTGTCATCTGTTCCTAATTTCACGACTGCCAAACAAGAGGCTGTTTCAAGCAAAAAACTTGTTTGACATATTGTTGTTAGGATTTTGAAATTTATAGACCCAAAAAGCATTAAAGAGTGCACAATTCAGAAGCCACAATATAACTTTCTTGCTTCATTTCACTGTATTTCTAAGGATGGAGTAATAATGATAGGTACTGGTCAGCCCTGTCTACACCCTTCACATAGCCTACTTGTTATTTTGAAGTATTCAATAGGGCATTTTTACAACTTTACCCCTCCAACTCTCGTGTTGCCTGATGCAATGTGCTAACCATTCTTATGTCTCTTTTATCTTTCGATGTTTGTAGCAAAAGGCCCCCCTTACTACAAAGTACTCATTCTCCTGGTTTGAGTTCATTTCCTGCTTCCACAAATGATTTTGGAAGCCCTCTGTTAATCCTTATTGTTCCACAAACTATCGTCTTTCTTGCGAGCAAATTTTCAGCTATAGCCACGCTGTTATAATAATTATCCTGGTAGACATGATGCCACAGATATAAATTCGGCTCCAGAACACAAAATAGTGTTTCTTCTAATTTTTCCCCTCTGCAACATATATTTACAGGTTACATTCGTATCCCGTAATCGCCTAACTATCGGCACTAAAATTCCATATTTCACCAGCCATCTGTCTTAAAATTGTGAACAACTCTTTCTGTAAAGTTGGCATTTTCATAAAGGAGAAGAGAGGGGTACAAAAACAACTAAAGTTTATTTCACAATGAGAAAAAACAAAATTGCATGCTCCTTCAAAAGCAAAGAGGCTGGAAAACCATAGAAAACGTAAACACGGAAATCTCTGTGACCCGTCGTCTAGCGCTGGCCATTTAAACATGGAGATCTCCGTGGCCCGTCACCAATGTGTTAAATATTTAATAATTGAGCGATTCCATGAAAATGTCATACCGAGGTGAAAATTTTGAAACTGACGCAGGAATAATTTTGTTGATGTAATATATATCTGTAAATATCAAATTTTATAATTCTATAAAAAAATGTTTCAAATGTGTATTATTTTAATCTAATAATAGCGGTAGAACTTGTCATATTGCAAACCTGAAAAAATACGCAAAATTTTACCTATTTCTTGTTTAATGATTTGGTCGTATGAATTAGTTTTATTTCACAAAATCTTTTTTTAAACCATGCTTTGGTCCTCCTTGGCCATAAATGAAACAATATTAATTGCATTCTAATATTCTACATACCTTAAATGTGTCCTATAGTTGTTAACTGTAAGTTATGGTCAGTCAGTCACAGAAAACGGATAAAAATTACTGTACACAACATAATAATTGATGGATTAAAATTTCCTCTTGGATTCTACGTTATCGGCACACAACTGACAAAAAAGTATTGATGACATTTTCTTGTAAAGTCATTATTTTTCCCACTGGAATCCCGTGACTGACTGACTTTTTGTCCCCTCATTTATATTGCTAATACGCATGATGCAGTCAGTTGCTTGCCGGATTCAGCTGTGTATTAACATAAACATGGTTTAGGAAATCTGGTAGACTGTTCGGCTCAGCTGTTTCATAAAATAATTACTGGCCCTTCTTACGTGACAATTTGAGCTAAAAGGCAGTCAGCGGAAGGATTTAAATATAGAGTAATTCCATGAAAATGTCATACCGATGTGAACATTTTGAAATTGGCGCAGGAGTATTTTTTCAATGAGATATACTTTTTTGCAGATGAAACTTTAGTGTTCTGGAACGAACACTGCAAATTCCATATCGGCATTTTTATGTATTTCAATGGTTCAATCTATTAACAGCATCAGATAAATTTTTAATCAGTTAATATGGATGTAATAAAATTATACTCATATTAGTCATATTTAACTATAAAGAAGGCCCTTTGTTATTGTTTATTTTTTATTATTTCACTCACCTCATACTTCATAATTCATAGCAGACCCAGGGTTTCTTCACATCTTTTATGACATTCTCAATGCTGTGTCACGTTCACAACTGACGTCCAACGGCCTTCTATCCTGCAAACTGACCTCCGCGCCATCTGGTGGCCGACCGAAGAATTTCCAAATCAGTCCTCTCTCCTTATAACCGGGTATTTCAAAATTCATAGTTGTATTTTCATTCTTGCATATGTAAATTTTTTCCCAAATGTGAGTTCCTTCGGTTTTTCCAATTGTTTAAGTAATTTTGTTTTGGTTTCTATTCTATGTTTTTCTGACCAGGCATGTGCAGCTATTGCAGATTTTTCAGTTTCTCCATTTTTAACATTTCTGGGGTGTTCTTTTAATCTTGTATTTAGATTCCTTTTTGTTTTTCCTATGTATATCTTTTCACAATCTTTAAAATTAATTTGATAAATTCCTGATTTTTTGCAGTCTTCAATCTTTTCATTTTTGTTGGTTTTTATTAAATTACCTAAGCTGTAATCATTTTTCGGTGCTAATTTAATGTTGAATTTGTTGAAAATTTTTTGAAACTTGTCAAATACTAAAGGATGGTATGTGAACTTCTTGAATTTTTTGCCTATATTTTTATCTGTCTGAAGAGTACTTTCATTGATGATTTTTTGTTCTTTGAATTTATTTATTTTCTTGTGTATCATCTTCTTTTGAAAACCATTATCCTTTGCAATTTTTATAATGTGTTCTTTCTCTTTATTGTAATTTTCTTTGCTCATGGGGACATTTACAAATCCATTATCACATTCTTAGCAAACATGTTTATGGGGAACTTTGAATGTCATGTAACCAAAGCACATCCTTTGATGTTTAAATTTTGGAGAAGATATGTAGATGATATCATAGCAATAGTAAAACAGAAACAATTAGAAGATGCCATTAAACTGTTAAATATTCAAAATAAAACAATCAAATTTACAATGGAAATAGAAAATAATCATGAAATACCATTTTTAGACCTTAAATTGATTAGGAATGAAGAAAAAAAGAAAATAGAATTTGGAATCTACAGAAAAGAAACTCACATCGACAATTATATAAAAGCTACTGGATTTAACCATTTTTCACACAAACAGGCAGTATTTAATAGTTTAACACACAGACTTGTGAATGTCCCCATGAGCAAAGAAAATTACAATAAAGAGAAAGAACACATCATAAAAATTGCAAAGGATAATGGTTTTCAAAAGAAGATGATACACAAGAAAATAAATAAATTCAAAGAACAAAAAATCATCAATGAAAGTTCTCTTCAGACAGATAAAAATATAGGCAAAAAATTCAAGAAGTTCACATACCATCCTTTAGTATTTGACAAGTTTCACAAATTTTCAACAAATTCAACATTAAATTAGCACCGAAAAATGATTACAGCTTAGGTAATTTAATAAAAACCAACAAAAATGAAAAGATTGAAGACTGCAAAAAATCAGGAATTTATCAAATTAATTTTAAAGATTGTGAAAAGATATACATAGGAAAAACAAAAAGGAATCTAAATACAAGATTAAAAGAACACCCCAGAAATGTTAAAAATGGAGAAACTGAAAAATCTGCAATAGCTGCACATGCCTGGTCAGAAAAACATAGAATAGAAACCAAAACAAAATTACTTAAACAATTGGAAAAACCGAAGGAACTCACAATTTGGGGAAAAATTTACATATGCAAGAATGAAAATACAACTATGAATTTTGAAATACCCGGTTATAAGGAGAGAGGACTGATTTGGAAATTCTTCGGTCGGCCACCAGATGGCGCGGAGGTCAGTCTGCAGGATAGAAGGCCGTTGGACGTCAGTTGTGAACGTGACACAGCATTGAGAATGTCACAAAAGATGTGAAGAAACACTGGGTCTGCTATGAATTATGAAGCATGAGGTGAGTGAAATAATAAAAAATAAACAATATTAAAAAACCTCATAGTGTTATTTCCTATCTACATAACTTAAGGCCCTTTGTTGTTAAGAAGTTAATATTTTCTTTATTTTGTGAAATTTAAAATGATACATGGTAACCAAGTTAAATAAATTACACTATTTATTTAATATTTTTACAGCATATCAAATTGTACATTTCCTATACATGATAAAAGGAGTGAAGTTCTTTATTCATCTCCATATTATCGCTTTTTATATATTATCCATCCATAGTAATTCTGCCCGAGGGCAGGTCTTTCACTGCAATCATAGCATTTTCATGTTATGCTTGCAGCTTTACTAGGGAACTGTAGATGTGATAGCTTCCCATTGCTTTCCACACTGGTGAAGGATGATGATGATGATGATGATGATGGTAAGGATGATGATGTCCATATGGTTTCGGGGACCGTTTGGGCCTTAAAGTTTTCCTGACATTTGTCTTACAGGTGAGGAAAAACTCCGATAAAAACCTCAACCAGAAAAACCGTCCCGATCGGGGATCGAACCCGGGCCTGCTGCATGACAAGGCAGCATGCTACCTCAAGACCACAGTGGTGGACTAGTCTATTATAATTTCATATTATTTTGTAATATTTGTATGATATTTGCAGCTCCAAAATATTAAAGTATTAATAAAATTCAGATGTCAGTCAGTCACAGAATGTAGTCAGTCAGTCACACATCACATATTAGGTTATAACTCTGGTCTTAATTGTGATTTTTGTTTCGTTTTTTATTGAGAATGTAACTTGAAATGTGTCCTCCAAATGGTATTTTGGAAAATTTAATTATGAATCACACTTCAGAGAATGATGCAGATGAACATGTTAAGCTGCATGATGAGTTGACATTTATGTCAGTCAGTCACACATACTTTGATAGATAATAAATAGCACTGTTTTTCTTCAAAAGTTGTATATTTAAGTACAATCTTAACCACACACTATTCCTCTATCATATCACGTAGATAACACCCCTAATTTCAATCAATTGTAATATTTATGCAACCATTTTGCTCCAAAAGTGTATTGTAAATGTTAGTCAGTCACATATGGAACTGTTCAATTGTAAAAAAATGTTATAAGTATCACTGTAAAATGTTCAAAATAGTATGAATTATGTTAATAAAGACAGAGGAAAAACTGCACTTACACTATCTCAAAACTGCAAAGAACTGCGGTAGCAGTTAGAAGTAGCAGCGATAACGTTATCATTGAATGATAACCCACAAACATCATAGTGAGTTACCAAACATTTATTAAAAATGGGTGTACACTTACTTATCACTCCCTAACGCTGATCCAACAGTGATAACCCAAAACAGCGATAAGTAATATACTCTGTGGAGAAAATAGCAGTTATTACCCGTTCAAGGAGTAAGCGCAGTTGTTGACAGAGGGCACTGCAGTCATGTTTATGCAGGAATAGAACACGTGACACTGCTATCTATGAGTGCAAAGGGGAACGGGACATGGGACACTGACAGTGAACACTGCCTTAGATGATGTCACGTGTAGCAACAAAGAGAGCTTCGCAATTCTTCTGCCTGCAGAGATATTTTGAACGACTAATAGCGTCAACAGTCTCATAATATTGTGATTTGCATATTTAAATAAATACTTTAAAAATTGTCTAATAATGTTATAAAAATTGTTTTAAAATGTTTTAAAATATTAGAAAATGATGGTAAGTACAGAACAAAAGCTATAGTTTACAACAATATAACAGAAAAATTATGCGCTAGTAGAAGTGCAGTTGGGGGCACGCCGTAGCGTAGTGGTTAAGGCACTGAGCTACAAGCCGGAGGGTCGAGGGTTCAAGTCCCGTTGGGGCCAGGATTTTTAAACTGACCCAAACCCTCTGGCGGCACTATGGCCCTGGGGTCGACTCAGCCTCTAACGGAAATGAGTACCAGACGCTTGTTCTGGGGGCAAAGGCGGCCGTCACGCAGGGCTGACAACCCGGCTGACATAAAGTGCCGATTGTATAGAAAAAGTGGGAGCCTTAACCTCCTACTACCCCAATGGCCTCCGGGTCTGTTGTGGGATCACTTTACTTTTAGAAGTGCAGTTGAGCCAAGACAGAGGTTAATAGAGCAACAGAATTACCAGAATGATATAGTATGGAAAATCATATGGAAATTAATGTAAAGTTGAGCCAAAGTATGTAGTTCAACGGTGACAGAAGAAAAATCATGAGTGTCACACTCTAAAGTTCAGTCTAATGTTCATTCTGCTGAACGATTCACCAACAGGAGCTAACCTATACAATTACCATAAAAAATTAGTATATATTACGGTATGCCTAGATATATAGAAATGGAATTTCACCGAGCTGCATTATAACAATATTATGGAGTTATATCCATCATACCTGCTATTTTTGTTTGTTGATTTTCTGCATGTTCTTTCTTCAGTTCTCGTGTTTCTGATTCTATGCTTGAATAAGCCGGGAATAAAGACATTACTACAAAATATTGTCATTAATATTACAATATAAATACGCTACAAAATATAAAATATAGAGTCTTTACAAATCTGTTGAAATCATACAATTGCTCTTCGCTATCGAATAATAGACTGAAATTGTCAAATTTGATTAAATTGAAAAACACGATAGGTTATGTGTGAATAACAAACGTCATTTTTAATTAATGTTCCTTCTCGTATGGAATACCGGTTGTGGGTTTTCTAAATAACTTGAAAAATAAATAACTTAGTACCCAATAACTGCCTAATAACTATAAATCAAGAATTTTATCACGGAAAACTAGAAAAGCATAACTACAACTTTATAACACAAATTCTTAACTTCAGTGTCACCAACTTGATATCTGCAGAAATACGCTAAAACGCCGCCATGTTTTCACGCTGTCATTGGCGGCTCGTATAAATATTGAATTATTATTACAGTCGTAGGGCTAAGAAAATCTGTTCCAGCTCGGTTCTCTATGCTGATTAGCAGCCCCAAGTTTGATACCTGGCAGTGTTTAAAATTGTATGTGAAAGATTTTGTCTCAGTGCCAGGTGGGGGATGGTGACAGTTTTTATTCCTAGATTGTGCACCACATGCCTACATTAAATTCAAGCCTCTCTGCAGTACGTATGTTGAGAAGGCATGTGGTACTGTTCATAGCAAATTCGTCCATTGGTTGGGAACATTAGGTCTGACAATCCTCTTGGTGCTCTTTGATGCAAGTACCGGCATCGTCAATCCCTCATACAACAGCCTTTACACACACTCTTCTCTGCACACATTACATCTACATAAGGTGGTCTACTGAAGTGGTCGTAATTTGAAAATAGACCACATTAACATTATCTATCTGCCCAGTGTGAGATGTGGAAAGTGCAGTGGGTGGCATTAGAATGCACATGCCTTAAGACATGTTAGGAGAATTAAAATTAAATTAAATTCAGTGAAGCAGACCAGAAATATACAGTATTTTAAGCCATATGGGCCTAGTGGTTAGCATTTCTGACTACAGATCATGAGGTCAGGTACAGTCTGGTCATAAGCATTTTTCCTTAAATGGTTGTCTATGGTCTGGAATTTAGGTTTAACCCATCCACCTCTCATTTAAAGTCGAGCTCTGCTACCCCAGAAATCTGATTTAAATCCCAAGTCCTACTGCATGGCATTTAAATGTAACGCAGCAACTTAATATTACCTCCAGTAAGTAAAAATGGATTTAAAAACCACTAAACTGACATACAACAGGGTTATTCTCAGATTTCACCCACTTCCAATCACTTGGCGTGATATGGCTTTGTTTTTTTGCAGGTGGCGGGACAATAAGTTCATTATCACTCTCACCGCTCTCTTCTTCAGCAGAAGTTGCTTCTGAATCACTTATAGATTCATGAATACTTCTCTCATCACTAAATATATCAGAAACTTCTGAATCACTGCCTAATTCACACTCTAATAATTTCCTAATTCCATCACTGTCAATACCCTTAACTTTCCTTGGCGCCATTTTTCTTAATACTGACACTTTTTTTTTTCTGAGGGTAAAACTCGTTCCGGAAATTTCTAAATGGCATGGAGGGGATGAAATAGCATTCTTGTGAATGTGTAGAAGAAGAAAAAGTGTATGTAACAGATATCTATGAGCAGCAAAATAAATTAAAAATGCGTTTTTTCAATCTCTGCACTGCGCGACCACAGGTCGTCATACGATTTTAGTGCTTAAGAATGTCATGCGACCTCAGCTCGTCATCCGATTTAAATGGGTTAAGGACTCTCCTGGTGTTTCATTAATATTTATCACCCATCATATCATCGGGATAACATAACTCCTCCTTACAGATGTCCCAACCTAAGAATTAGATTACAATTTCACCAATGCCAGGAGAGAAAGTCAGAAATGTCATAAAACACAACCTGACAACATCGGGCAAAAAAAAAAAAAAATTTTATGTGAAGAGAGAAAATTTAAGATATATTTTTATTTCATAATTGACATGACATTATGTAAGAATACTTTGATCAGCACAGCAGGTCTCCAAAAGTAAAAATAATTCAGCACTTATCTTTTCAACAGACAAAATGGTCAATTCGTTTTTACCTCAATTTTTCTTTTTATGGTGAAATTTAATTATCCAATGAAAATGGGTTATCAATACAGGTCATATAGATTGTAGCATTCATACATTTGCATTTTTTAATTTTTGAGTATGTTGAAGAAAAAACACAAGTTATTTTGAGTTAATTGTAAGATCTTTATAAAATACTTTAATGTGAAATTAAAATAACATTTGTAAAGTGTTGATAGTGATATAAAAATGTGAATTTAATTTAAATTAATACAGATTAAACCCACCCACACAGAAGTATTATAAATTGATGTAGGCTAAAACACAACACACACAAAATGCAGGAATCCACCTATACTCTTTTTCTTTTGTTGGGTGAATAAAATAGGCAAGTTAGGTGTACACCAGATTATTCATAAATTAATTATGTGAAATAACATTATGAGGTTTTCAAGTTAATAATTAATAAAAACTGAGTCGTATCTCACCTCATATTTTGTGTTCTTCAAACATGGAACCGTGATTTCTGGAGGCATTCCTCCCATCTTCAGCCATATCCAATACTCATGGATATACATTTTCAAATCACTAGCCACCACTGATGAAAAGTAAGGTAAATGAATTATACCTTTTGTAAAATAATTCAATTTTAACTTTATTTTTCATTTAAAATATATTGAACATTATATTTACTAACAAGTTTAAATACATTTATCAATATCACATATATTAAAATATAATTTCAAAATCTCACATTCCCTTCTTTCCACATAAAATCTTTAAAAAAATACAAGTAGGAATTCTTATAATTAGAGCAAAAATATTTGTGTCCCAGAAGTTAAGATTGCAACACAGAGGTATATAATATTCATTTTTTTTAAAGTAAAAACCAAAATGAAAGACAGAAGTATCATTCTCATTATACTACGTTGTAATCTTAACTTTCAACACACAAAAATTCTTGCCTTATTTATAAGTAATCACATGATCTTCCACTGTTCTAGTAATCATTACATGTATTTACAATAACTATGTTTTAAATTAGGATTTTTTTTTTACATATAGCAGTTTTTCCTTCAACTTAAAATAATTTATTCTTCCAAAAATTCCTGTCTTGCTAATTTTCCTCCATCAATTCCATTCTATTCACATATGAATAGAAAACAGAATAACAATAATAATAAACCAAAGATGGTGATATAGCATTATTAGGCAATAGCGAGGAAATACTAAGAATAAAACATGCACATTCCTATTGAGTAACAGTAATGAATTGGGGCTGAAACTAAATATCAATAAAAAAATGTTCTCTTTACCATTTGATTACAATAATTTAGTTGTGTACTTTAACATAATTATTTCAACCACAGTAACAGCTTTAGCTTCTTAATATTAATTTAGTAAATAATGCTTTAGCTATGTGGAGTCCCGTCATGTCTTCTTCAGGTAGAAGCCATTCATTGTGTATTTGTGGATGATGATTCATTGCATTTGAAGTGGGACCAAGAGAGTAAGGTAAAGGAAGGATTTATGCTTGGATGGGAAGGAAGCCAGAATTAGCTCAATGGTTAAGAGCATCAGCACGGAAAGCTGAAGGTTCGGGGTTCGATTCCTGGTTCAGGCATAAATTTTTCTCTTTACCATTTGGTTACAATAATTTAGTTGTGTATTTTAACATAATATTTCAATCATAGTAATATCTTTAGCTTCTTAATATTAATTTAATCAATAAAATAAATATGTGGTCACATAGAAATTCATTATATAACAGAAATATACAGTTAATGCCAATGAGGGAAATTTTGAAGACAAGACTGAATTCAAATACCTATAAACAACAATTACAAATAGGAATGAGGAGCAGAGAAAGATTAAACATAGACTCAATTCTGGAAATGCACACTATTACTCACTACAGGGACTTTTGTAATCCAAACTTCTCTCAAAAAATGTTAAACTGAAAATATATAAAACTTTTATTCTCCCTGTTATATCAAATGGATGCAAAACATGAATTCTTAGTTTAAGGGAGGAGAAAAGATAATGGATATTTGAGAATAAACTTCTTAGGAAAATGTTTGCACCAAAGAGAGAGAGGGACAGGTTAACGTAGAAAACTAATTAACAGAGAGCAACAGGATCTATATGGGAAGTCATAATAATAACTTGTTAAGTTATGAGGTAAGATGACTTCGGATTCACCTTATTTACTAAGAAGAACCTCATTATGTTACTTCCTAATATAATTTATTAAGGAACAAATAGTATTAAAATCTAACAAAGAAAACTAAAAGAAAAACATGAAAAATAGGGAATTTATATAAATATATCTGTGTTTAGGAGAAGAAATGGAAAATAATATAAATTTCAACAATGGAGAACTGAAACCTAGTATTGAATGCACTTATTTAGGAACAAAATTAGACCATTCAGGCGATAATATAGTGCAAATTAAAAATAGAATTGCACAAACAAAACAAGCAATATATGCTTTAAACTATGTTGTTGTGGCAAAAATATTACAAAAAATAAAAAAATATATCAAACCATAGTTCAGAGCATATGGTGCTGAAGTTTGGCAAATTCCTACCAGGAAAATGAAAATAATTTTAAGTACAGAAATGGATGTTTTAAGAAGATCAGCTGAAAATCTAGAATGGATAGAATATGAAATAAAGAAATAAGGGAAATTATGGATGTACAAGAGGAGCTGGACATAATAGACATTATAGAAAAGAAAAGATTACAGTAGTGTGGCCATGTCAAAAGAATGCCAGAGCAAAGATTGCCTAAAATTATTATGAAATGGATCCAATGAAAAGGAGGAAGAAAGGAAGACCAAATAAAACCTGAATAGAAGGTGTGCAAGTGGCTATGATTATCAGAGATTGGAGGAAGATCAATGAATGGACAGAGAGGAATGGCATTTGGTTTCCGGAAGACGGCAGCAGCTGTCATGATACTGGATGATGATGAAAAATTAATAAAATTACCCCCTTCCTATGAACATCAAATCATAACTTTCAATAAAAATGGTTATGTCCCCACACCAACACATTATGTAAAACCAAACAAACTTTCATCCAGTGAGACCTTGAAGGCATTGTCAGATACACCCTTGTGGTCTAAAAACTTGTTTTATATGAAAACCATTTACAGAAAGGAGAAAATAGGCAAGCTTCAAGAAGACATGGTGGCCAACAATAAAGTACTCATTTATATCCTGACAATTTAAAAAGAATAATCTTATATTCTGAAATTGGTGTCAGTTACGTAACAGATCTGTTTTTTTTTTAAACCATTAATTGAGCTTTTCTTGAAATGGACAAATATGGACATTCCTAATAAAATATGAATCTGAAATTTTACAGTTCATCTCATCTTCTCTTCTGGATACCTTTAATCCTGAAATAGATTTAGTAAATAGTTCTTCAGAGATGGCTTACGAACTAGTTTCAATTTACTGGATGATTTCAATATAACTGCCTCAATATATGAATTTTAATGTCACCTATTATTTACATATATAATGTTGAATTTCGCTTCACATACACACATCAATATTTAATTTAAATAGCTAAATAAAATGACTCACACTAACCTTATATTTGTCTTTCATATCTAGTATATGTTATCAGTTAATTTTGGTCAGTTAACTTTTAGAATTCAAGTTCTTTTAAAAAGGTTATTTATTACAACTAGAAGATCACCCCTAACAATGAGTGATGCCACTAGAATAAAGTAAATAATTTTTTTGCACGATAGTGTAAGTTTGTCATACAGCAATGGTGACCATGATTGAAAGTTCAACTTCCTACATTTCAGGGTTGCCAACCTAAATAATTATACTGTAATATTACATATTACAAACCACGTGTGGAAAGTAAAACCACTGCCCTCTATGTATACTACATACAATGTATATACAAAAAATATCCTAAAGGTAGTGTTAATATAAGAAAACCTCATAATATAAAAATTCCCAAATTTATTATATTAGTGTTAATATACATTATACGAAACAAATCACTGCATTTTAAATGAACTGAACTTTACTTGAAACAATATAAAACAATAAATACGTACTTGCCACCATTTTATCACTGATTGGCATCACGGCCTCCTGTAGTTTCAAGTAATAAACATTGCCCACACTGTTAACGTTAGTCAGTTGTTTATAATGAACGCAAATATTTCCAACAAAGATGTTATTATTTTACTATTATTTATTATTTTGAAAACACCATCGTGCAAAAAATAATGTACAACGCACATTTGTGAAGTGTTTTACAGAATCCCAGAAATTAAAAACCTCGCTATCACTCAGTTTTTAAACACTTCTGTAAAAACCACTTCGCAATCTCGCATCGTAATATACTATTAAATAGTAGTTTACTGAACTAAACAAGTTCAAAAGCAGTACCTTTCTACACAATTAACAAATTAATTAATTCTGAATTAAGATACAACCTAATGTTTTTATTATAAATTTAAAATTTTTCATTGAAGGTCAAATTATATTTGAAGAGGAAAATATACACCTAGACTGAGGTTTGAACCCAGACCTTCAGCTTTGCACACTAATGCTCTGCCACTGAGCTATCCAATCTAGATGCTAATTTTTCTCTTATACATTTCAATTCCCGAGAGCACCAAAGATTTGTGAACTATTGCTTGATATAAGAATTTAATGGGAATTTAACATTAGCTCTACTGACTTTATAAAGTAATGTTAAATTCCCATTAAAAGTCTTCTTAAATAAGTGTGTCGAGAGCAACAATTCGCAAACCTTTGGCACTCTCAGAAACTGAAATGTATAAAAAAAAAAATTTGCATTTAGATTGGAGGCCTTGGATAGCTCAGTGGCATAGTATTAGTGTATAAAGCAAAAGGTTCTGGGTTCAAACCTAAGTCTATGCATATATTTTTCTCTACAAATATAATTTGATATACAGTCTAATGCCTAATATATTTTTTATGCTAAACTTACCTTCAGTTAATACAAAAAATTGTAATAATGTCAGATAATTAGAATCAGAGATATAATTTTTTGATTATGGATTACTATTTATACATCTTCACAGCCAACTTTACTTGACTAGCCCTATTTTATCCAATGTTCGTGCTAAATATTGCACTGACAGAGGCATCGTTAACTGCTCAACATTATATACAGACAAATAAACTTCAATCCTATATCAAAATATCTCTATAATATGAAAATGAAAAAAAAATGTATTTCAAAACCACAACAAATATCCCTTTCATCATCATCATATTTGGTGCTACAGCCCATTGGAGGCCTTGACCGTCCCAATTATGCGCCTCCACCCATTTCTATCTTCTGCCTTTCTTCTCCATCCCTGGACTCCCATAACCTTCAGATCCTGTTCCATGCTGTCTAGCCATCTGGTAAGAGGTCTTCCAACTTTTCTTTTTTCCCTTTATTTTAGAGAATGTGACTCTATAGGCAAATGTCTGTTTCTTCAAGTCGATATAAATGGCCCAGCCATCTCAACCTTGAAGATTTTATTATTCTGACTATGTCAGTATCACCATATAAGTCATATAATTCATGATTATATCTAATGCACCATTTGCCATTTTCATTTATCAGTCCATAGAGTTTCCTTACAATCCTTCTTTCAAATACCTTTAATTTATTTTCATCACTTTTAGTTAATGGCGAAGTTTTACTTCCATACAGGATAACAGGCCTCAGGAGAGTTTTGTACATTTTGGATTTAGTTTGAAGGCTAAGATATAGACTACTTATTAATTTAAATATCCCTTTCAGTCCCTTTGTATCCTATATGATACATGATAGGTTGAAGTTTTTCTCAGTTTGGAAGCTTAAGCATCTAATTAGTTACATTACCTGCTTCATGTTCAAATTTTTATTTATTTCTAACTGTTAAGTTTAGACGACAGCACTCTATAAATCATAAAAACGAAAATGAACCTACTTTATCATAAATGATAAATACTCGCTCCTCATCACATTCACATCCTAATTTATTTTTGTAAAATGTGAATAATATTTTCCACTTGATAACTCAAGTAACAAAAACAGAATTATAACTCACAAAACAATTTTGGGCTCACGTAAAGATCCCCAAATATAGAGATTAACTTATTTCATACTATCTCTCATTTGAGTTCTAAGGATTTTACACCAACACTGGAAAAATGGAACATATCAGTACCATGTACTATAACATTCTCAAAAATGGATGCAACTTTCACCACCATATGAATAAACCATGGCAAGATTTAAATTAAATTTCTTTATACCTCACCTCATATCCATACTGGTTTCAAAGCCTAGGTGGCTTCATCTTTAGTAATATCTTGTCGACTGATGTTATGTCATTCAGAAGAACTGCTTCTTACTCCCTCCGTTGGTGGACTGATTAACTTACAGATCAAATCAAAATCCCCAGGAAATTCAAAAGTTTTTCTTTCTTGTTTTTTGAATGTGGATTTTTTCCCAAACCGTGTGCTCTATTTGTTTTTCTATTTGTTTAATTACACTAGCTTTTATATCAATTAAATGTTTTTCAGACCATTGATATAAAAGCTAGTTTAATTAAACAAATAGAAAAACAAATAGAGCTCATGGTTTGGGGAAAAAAAGTCCACATTCAAAAAACAAGAAAGAAAAACTTACAATTTTTTTTAATTCCTGGAGATTCTGATTTAATCCACAAGTTCATCAGTCCACCAATAGAGGGAGTAAGAAGCAGTTCTCTTGAATGACATAACATCAGTCAACAAGATATTATTGAAGATGAAGCCACCTAGGCTTTTAAACAGGTATAATTAGAAAACCGGATGTGAGGTGCGGCATAAAGAAATTTAATTTACATTTTAAATAAAACCTTATAGTGATATTTCCTATAAAAGTTCAAAACCATGGCAAATTTAATTAGTAATTTTTAAGTTTACAAGCAAGGATATAATGAATTTAAATTAAATGGACATAAATAATAATTTCATATCATCTGTACTTATTTTGGTATAAGACTAAATAAAAACAAATGATTACAGATTACAAAAATGTGTTTATAATAGTTGTGATATAATTTTGTCAACTGCAGTACTGATTGAAACAACTTTTTGTCATTACAAGTAAAAATGCAAATGGCTGATTACACATTCATAATTGCAAATTTATGCAATGATTTTTGTTGGCACATATTTTGTATATACTATTTTCATTCATATTTTATCCTGAAATAAACCAAATAATCTATATTAGCAAGTTCACTATGAGAATAATTATGTATGTCATTTTGTATCAGCTGCTGAATGGGTTATATAAAATACATGCTTAATATTTATTTATTAAAATTAGTTAAATTCGTCTTAAACTTTACATATAAAAATTCAGCCTGCGTATGTTTGTGCTCACAAAACTCAAAAAGCAGTCAGACGACTGACTTGAAATTTAACACAAAGTTATATTCGCATATTTGAAGAGAAAAATTAGATGCTCAGACTGGGGTTAAAACCAGGACCTTTGGCACGTTTGCCACTATCTATATGCTCTAAAACCATTAGGTATAGGAGTTCACCTGAAACAAAAATTTAAAAATTGCTCTAACTCACTGGCTCTATCGAATCTGTAGGTTCATGGCTGCATGGATATAAGCTCTCCATATATTCCTATCATGAGCTAATGTTTTCCAATCATCCCCTGTATAATCTATTTCCCTCAAATCATGGATAATGTTATTCTCCCACCTCATTCTTGGTCTACCAACTGGACGTTTTCCCTCTGGTTTTTCTACCAGAAGCTTCCATGCACCTATTTCATCCCCCAATTGTGCCACATGTCCTGCCTATCGCAGTCTACGAGATTTAACTGTTCTTATTGCTAGAGGTCACAATTTTTTGTTTCACAATGAAACTCAATATGTTCTGTTAAGCTAAACAGGGGTAGATATTGTCAAAAAATCAGTGAAATCTGACCATTAAAAGTTGGAGTTTACCTGAAATCCAAAAATAAAAATTGACTATTAACAACTATCATAATTGCTTTGTTGCAATGTATACCTTTGTAAATTCAAGTTTTAAGGTATGGCAAGAATTGAGCAGCTATATAATATGCTCTAAAACCATTTTGTGTAGGAGTTCATCTGAAACGAAAATTTAAAAATCATATTTCATTTATTTAGGCATAGCAGCAGGCACTGGGTATTAGCTAATATTGTATTGTATTGTAAGCCCATGTTTTTCCCTTTACAGAGATTTAGGCGCTCTCCCCTTACAGGGAAGAATTTGAACCATACTAATTTAGTTACACTTGTTTTCGTATAGATGTCATTTTGAGTGGTCCGTGGTCAGCACACCGCCTCATACTGACATGTTGGAAACCAAGGTAGTACTAGGACGGGAAAATTCGGTAAATTTTGCTTAGAGGCCTTTTCATTCAGGCTTAAGGATTTTTTACGAGCCTGAAAATCTTCAGACTCGGGACCCACAGCTCCCGGAGGACTTGCTCCTTGGATTTTTCCGTCCTAAAAAATCCATCGACCCTGGCCGGGTTTGAACCCGCGATCCTCGGGACCAGAGATGAAATAAAATTAATATTATTTTGTGCAAAAATAGGATTAAACACACAAATAAAATGTCATAAACCACCTGAGGACTGAAGGCAAGGAACATCTTGAATATTGATCACATTCATTAGGTTAATGAAAGCATATATTTTCAACATTTCATTGTCGCTCCCCACTAATAACGTGTAAGTTATATTTGAAGAGAACAATTTTCATCCAGACTGAGAATTGAACCCAGGACCTTTGGCTTTTACCAACTGAGCTACTGGGGTGAGTTCCAATCTAGACACAATTTTTTCTCTTATATACGTTGTAATTCCCATGCACCAAATGCTATGAAATCTTTGCTTCTATCTTTGCAAATGGAGGCTTCTTAGTTAAGAAGACATTTATTGTGAATTTAAACACTATTTTATAAAGCCAGTAGGGTGTCTAGTGTGTTTTTATTATTAATTTAACACTTGTCACTGAAGGTAGCTCAGTTGGTAGAGCATTGGCCCAGAAAGCCAAAGGTCCTGGATTCGAGTCTCAGTCTGGGCACAAAAATTTTTCTCTTCAAATATAATTTATCCTTCAGTGAGAGTGAGAAGTGTTAAATTAATAATAAACACAATGTGTAAGTTATTTGACTGATAGGTGTTTGAGACAATAAGTACTCCTTGTGCAAGAAGTTTACAGAATTTTGTATCTTGTCTTTACAGTACAGTATTTTAGTGTTTTTTTTTTTCATAAGATGCCATTAGATGCCAAACAATGTACGTACATTTGGACATTTAAGTAAAGTAAAGTATTCCCACTACAGGCCTCAGGAGACCTTTAGGGTAGTGGGAGGTTAAGGCTCCCACTATTTCTAGACAATCGGCACTTGATGTCAACCGGGTTGTCAGCCCTGCGTGACGGCCGCCTTTACCCCAGAACAAGCGTCTGGTACTCATTTCCGTTAGAGGCTGAGTCGCCATAGTGCCGCCAGAAGGTTTGGGTCAGTTTAAAAATCCTGACCCCACCGGGACTTGAACCCTCGACCTTCCGGCTTGTAGCGCAGTGCCTTAACCACTACGCTACGGCGTGCCCCCACATTTGGACATTTAATTCATTAAAATAATTTATAAAATACAGCAGTACTTAATATACATTCCTCATTTTCAAGATAGAGTAATACATTAGCATAGGATATAATAAACAATGCATTGTTATTGTTCCTCCAATGATATCTTTATCTTGTTCATGCTGGAGGGGCTTGCATGATTAAGGGTCGAATCTTTGAACGCATTAGACCGTAAAAGACGTTATCTGCTGAGAAAGTTTTATTCTAATACGATTTTGCTTACTCAGAAATCTATTCATGCGATAATAATTCGTAAGCTACCTAAGGACGTAACTTAAGATCACAGCTTAAGATAGAAACTTATCGTGAGAATCCCGAAGGGAACCGATGGTAACCGATGTAGATTGAAGCCTTGCTGCTTTATCCAAGATGTTGGACCTTGAAGACTTCAATCATGTTTTCGATATATGCGGAGAAGAGGAATTTGATAGAGTCTACCAAAGAATTCAACTGGAAGAACAGGAGAATCGGCATAATATTGCATGATGTAGACGTCGTTGTATACGGTATTATTTGTGGGACGCAAGCATAAATGCGTTCCTCTATAGCAAACAAAACTAACGGAAGTGGTTTTATCGCTGAGAATTCTGGGCAATTTCTTGCCAATATTACGAAAACGACAACTTTCATGCATGACCAGTTTGTGGGTAGCTAATTCGATCTTTGCACTTGCTCACGGTGAGTCAGCTCACCAGTGATTGGAAGTAATTTGAGTAGAGACTAATGTATTTGCATGCGGCCCTAATGACCCTGTGAGTTATGCCACGGGTAGCATTGTTATTGGAAAAGTCATACGTACTGGACAGGTCAAAAGTAATAAGGCAGATTAAATGAGAATTGTTTGACCGAAATAGTGAAAAAATACAACCACCAACAAATGATGATATGACTTCCACTGGAGTAATATTTTATGGCCCTTGGCAAAGTTGTAAATTACAATAACCATGATTTGAGGGAAGTGGAGTCACAGATAAAAGGATGACATCCTTAAGGTATTGAATGTGGTCCCCATAATAGATTATATCCAATCAGTATCAACAGAACTGGCATCAACATGTAAACCAAATGTCCAGATCCCGGATTCCTAAGTACCATCCAAATGGGACAGTCTAAGAAGAGACAGTTGGAAAACTTTTTGTAGACTATAACAGTCCATTCTGGACTATAACACAAAAGGAAGATGATGATGTTGATGAATTATACAAGGAATAATTTGAAAATATTAGTTCAGGATAGGGATGTATGAAGAGCTTAGGTCTACTGGCCATGAACCTTGATATACCAATTCTGAGCTAAGTTCCAGGTGTACTGTAAATACCGGGCTTCCAATATAAACCCGGACCGGCCTCACGGGGTTTCACCCATCAGGCAGCGCTCTCCCCTCGTCCGCATTTTACTCTGCCAGCCGCTCGTCCTTGAACTAGTCAGTTTACTATCGTTCGACAAGATGAGACGTCAGCTGACATTAGAGCAGTGCATTTATGTGTGTAAATGTTATTATAAATACGAATCAGCTCGTCGCGTTCGCGAGGAATTTATTCGGAACTTCCCTGGACAATTACCTCCTTCCAGATTCACAATCCACGATCTTGTGACTAAATTTGAGACCACTGGTTCAGTACAAAATAAGAAACACACGCAAAGGCATACGGTTCTCACCGAAAAAAAATTAGACAAAATTGGCGAAAATTTGGAACGTTCACCACAAAAATCATTACCAAAATTAGCACAACGAACTACAGCGTGTCAATCTAAATGTGTTTACTCGGTATAATGCCTGTTTAACTGCGGGAGGACAACATTTCCAGCATTTTCTATAAGGTAAGAAACAGTTCAAGGACGGGTGGCAGGCAGGGTGAATTGCGGGAGGAAGAGACAGCACTGTGTGCCGGGTGAAACTCCGTGAGGCCAGTCCGGTTTTATATTGGAAGCCTGTTACATTTGCATAAGGTATTACTTCACTGACACCAGCTATTGGGGGAACCATGGTGCTAATTTTACCCGCCATATGACTGAATTGTATACAGAACGGCATTGATAGAAACATTGTTCTTACGCAACATCGTACTCTATGAGAAATAAGACTGAATACAAGGTAAAATTGTACCAATAATAATTAAGAACTTCTATTTCTTATTTATTTATGACAAAAAAAAATATATATATGGGTCTAATGTTTTATTTTAGGAATTAATATTTTGAGGTACTTTTAATTAAGTTATTTTGAGTCTGCAATATCTTACCTCAATATTAATGTTGATTTCTTCTTTTTCTTCTTCTTCACAGTTTAGGCTTATACTAGCCTGTTCCGGCTCCAAATTGCTGCTCTTTCCATCTTTTCCTTGGTCTTCCCAAGCTTCTTCTTCCTCGTGGTGGATAGTTGTATGCTGCTTTTGGTATTCTATTCTCAGTCATTATTACCAAGTGTTCTTTCCAGTTTGTTCTGCATTTCTCAATTGTCGAGTTTAATTCCTCTATTTTTAGTTGTTGGCTTATTTCTGTGTTATGTTTTTTGTCTGTTCTTTGATATCCTGCTATTGGTCTGAGAAATCTCGTTTCAGCAGCTTGTATCCTGGCAGATTGTTGTGTTGTCACTGTCCATGTTTCGGATCCATAAGTAATAATAGGCACTGCCATTGTCTTGTATAATTTCATTATAGAGTCTTTCCTGGCTTTATTTTTCAAAGTTCTTTTTAGTGTACCTGTTATATATTTAAACATATTTATTTTGTTATTTATATCTGTTTCACTGTGTATGATATTTCGCAACCTAGGAAGTTATATGTTACTACTTGTTCTATTGGTTTATTTTCTAATATTATCTTTGTCTGAACTGGATGAGCACCCTTGAAGGCCATTGTTTTTTATTTTTGTGAGGATATTTCCATGTTGTATTTTTTTGATATTTCATTTAGTTTATATAGCATTCTTTGTAGTTCGTCTTCCGTTTTTGCTATTAAAACCTGGTCATCTGCAAAGGCTACTGTTTTTATTACTGTACTTCCTACATTAATTCCCCCAGTCGTCATTTGCTTTTATGATGTCATCAAAATAAATGTTAAAAAGCGTGGTTGATAGTGGACAACCTTGTCTAACTCCTCCTGTTATATGTATTGGTTCCCTTTGATTTATTTTTATTTGTGTTTTCTCATACATTTTCTTAATTACTGCTATCAAGTGTAGTGGAATTACTTTTTCACTTAATATGTTCCATAATGTTGATCTAGACACTTTATCAAAAGCCTTCTTATAATCTGTAAAGAGGATGTGCGTCTCTAAGTTGAATTCTCTTCGCTTCTCTATTATTTGTTTTAAGGTGAATACGTTGTCTGTGCAGCTTCTTCCTTTCCTTGATTTGTTCTTGGGAATATAATTAATATTGAGGTAAGACATTACAGACCCAAAATAACTTGATATATGGGTCTACCTAAACAGACGTTTATGCTTTTTCCATGATGTCAATAGATATTTATAATTTACATTTCCTTACGAGCAGAATTTATGCTCCATGCTTACTCACCTGTAAATTCTGCAATGGGTAATATAGAATATTTTTTACTAAACTGTTTGAAAATACTCTTTTCAAATGATTTTTTCCCAGTGTCTTATAATTATATAGAAGCAGTCATTTTAACAACTGAAATTCCAACGTATGGTGCATTGTGCATGCATAAGAATAAAACAATGCTTATTTAATGTATTAAAATTGTAATTATATATTTTAAGATTATTTTATATAACTTATATAGACGTTCTAGATAATACATATTATTTTTATTTTCTTATATCAAGTGTCAGAAAGGGAATACATTTTCTTACGTTCTCAAAGTCAAAATTGTATTTCAACCAATGAAAATACAGTCATACATCTGTTTTGTTTACATTACAACTTGAACTTAGCTCAAAATTAGTAAAGTGCCTGTGAATTAGCTATGTACTTTTGAAAATACAATAAGAAGTAACATTATGAGGTTTCACTTAATAAGAAGTTTGGTCTGTGTAATTCTCACCTCATATCATTGTTTCAGTTAGACATATGTTTGTCTTCAGAATCTTCTGTAACTACTGAAGATGGGACAAACATGTCTTGAAACACATGTCTAACTGAAACAACGATATGAGGTAAGAAATACACAGACCAAACTTATTAGCTATGCACTGTTTATGGTTGATAGCTGTCGATTGTTGAGGTGAGCAATAAAAAAGACAGATTTCACACGTATATCTAACTGATTAGTAAAGAAGGTGAATCTGTTTTCATCTTACCTCATAGAAGTTGAGTTTTTTTAGGACATGTTTCCAAACAAATTTCTGTTTTTTCCAGAGTCTGGACAAGCTGGAGATAAAAGAGAAATTGCTTTCTAACATGTTTTAAAAGAACTCATCTTCTATGAGGTAAGATGAAAACAGATTCACCTTATGTATTAAGAAGAACCTCATAATGTTACTTTCTATTATAATTTTATAACTGATTGTTAACATAATGAATGGAAGAATAATACAAGGACCAAAGAGAGATGAACAGACAGGTGAATGGAGAAGACTACATAACAATGAACTACATGGTCTTTATAGGAAACCAGATATAATAAGAACAGTTAAGTCTCGTAGACTGCGATGGGCAGGACACGTTGCGCGTATGGGGAATTAAAGACGTACATGGAAACTTCTTGTGGGAAAGCCAGAAGGAAAACGCCCAGTTGGTAGACCAAGAATGAGGTGGGAGAACAACATTAACTATGATTTGAGGGAAGTAGATTATACAGGGAATGATTGGAAAACATTAGCTCAGGATAGGGATGTATGGAGAGCTTATGTCCGCGCGGCCATGAACCTACGGGTTCAATAGTGCCAGTGAGTATGTATGTATGTAGTATGTGACATTAGACATTTCTTTTGAAGTCTCCTCTTGCTCCACCAGTCTTGCTCATCAGTCTGACTTCTGAAATAACAATATCGTGACTCACAGCCTTGCACATGTCGTATACAGTAAGTGCTGCGACAGCTGCAGCAGTAAGTGCTTCCATTTCCACCCCTGTTCTGCCTTCGCACCGAGCAGTAGAAGTAATCACGACTGCTTCACGTTCCCTATCCAGTTTAGTGTCAACGCTGACATGAGATAAACAGATATTGTGACACAGCGGTATGAGTTCTGATGTTCTCTTTGCTGCTGTTATCCCGGCCAGTTGGGCTGTTGTAAGTACATCACCTTTCTTCATACTATTCTCTTCAATGAGGTTCAATATGTGCGAGCCAGTTACAACAATAGCTTGAGCCATTGCTGTTCTTGACGTCACTTGTTTCTCACCAATGTCTACCATTGTTGCTCGGCCAGTCTCGTCTGCATGTGTGAGGTGACCATGTGATCTGCTACAATAACTTCTTGTTACAAATGTATTCATATTGTGCTGTCTAAGGGTAACACTAAATGGTAAAACTTTGCTTAGTTTGTGCTGAATAAATGTAGAAATCAATAGCTGTCTTGTTTTCTTACTATAATTGTTGCAGGTGGATTTCAGATCTGAAAAATATTTAAGAAAATTATTTCTTAAAACCAGAAATGTTCCACTGTAAAAGAAAAATAGCACTGTTGTGACATATGCAAATGAAGAGGAAATTTCTGAACCAGGATTTAAATCTATGAAATCCATCTTTGTGCACTGGCACCCTACCATTTCAGCTATCCAGGCAATTTCAGATACAGACACAAATTTCTCTCTCTTTGAATTCTGTGTACCCATAGTAGTGAACTCTATTCACATTACAACATTGTGCTTCTAATAAGACATGGAATTTGGATGGTTTAAATGAGTGCATTGATTGCAATATTACGTTCATAATTAGCTGATATAGCATGGAATAAAATCCTAACAAAATGTCTTCTTGGTAGAAACAACCATATTGAACTTTCATAGGAAAAATCATTATGATGTTTAATTTAACATTTAAATTCCGATTGAGGGTCTTTCCACTTTTCAGCGGTTGCCCTTTTACCAGCCGGCTGCTGGCCCTTCACATCCACATATGTCAATCACAGAGGTAGATGATCAATAGCCAGTGTAGGGATGACATGTGGTTAGCATGTCGAGTCCCTCAGCCATTATAGCTGGTTCCTCAACCTGGAGCCGCTACTTATTGTAGCTACCCAATTGCCTCACGATGCTGGGTGGGCACCGGTCCCATACTGGCCGAAATACCATGAGAAAATTTCTTCCCCCATGGAGACCCGAACCAGCGCAAGTCCCGTAGCTCTGCGCCAAGGCTTCCTACCTTAACTGCTCGGCTACGGCGCGGGACAACATTTAAATTAAAATTCTTTATACCTCACCTCTTGAAGCAGGTTTCCTGAATGACATAACATCAGTCGACAAGAAATTAGTGAAGATGAAACCACCTAGGTTTTGAAACCAGTATAATTAGAAGATTGGATATGAGGTGAGGTATAAAGAATTTTAATTTAAATCTTAGAAGCAACCATGCTATAATGTCTATTGAGTTCACTATTAAAGGGTACACAGAATTTAAAGAGAGAGAGATTTGTGTATACTCCTGGAATTGTCTAGATAGCTCAAATGGTAGAGTGCAAGTGTGCAAAGTTGAAATTCTAGTTCAGACAGAAATTTTTCTCTTTCGTTATATTAAAAATGTTACATGTGGATTGCTTGCCTGAGTATATTAAATTCAATATTATATTTGTATGCAAGTAAAACTTGGGTTTTAAAAGTACAGGTTAATCCATATAAAACTGAACACACAATTTACCTCTGGTAATAATAGAAAATGAGTTTCGTGATCTCAGTGGGTCTGGGAGAATCTATATCGATACCCCTACCAACCATTGTTGTCTTATGACTATTTTTGCCTATTAGTAATCAGTTTCCACTGTATTGTTATACAGTATATTATTAATTATAATGTGTTCTAATGTAAATCAATGGTAAAGAGAAAAATTATTGATTTACAATAATTTAATTGTGTTCATTAATTTACTTATTTCTATGATAGTAATAGCTTTAGCTTCTCAATATTAATTTAATAAATAATGCTATAGCTGTGTGGAGTCCCTTCATGTCTTCTTCAGGTAGAAACCATTCATTGTGTATTTGTGAACGATGATTCATTGCAATTGAATGTGGGGCCAGTAGAGTAAGGTAAAGGAAGGATTCTTGCTTGGATGGGAAAGAAGCCTGGATTAGCTCAGTGGTAGAGCATTAGCACGGAAAGCTAAAGGTTCGGGGTTCGATTCCCGGTTCAGGCAAAAATTTTTCTCTTTACCATTGATTTACAATAATTTAATTGTGTTCATTAATTTACTTATTTCTATGATAGTAATAGCTTTAGCTTCTCAATATTAATTTAATAAAGTGTTCTAATGCGTCTCACAAGACTTTTTGTGCTTTGGGATCCACCTTAGGGGAGAGTTGGAGTTAATGTAGTTATCTTCATATTATGCATTATTTCAGCAGACTACTTGACATAAATATATGATTTATTCTTGTATTGCAATTGCATAAAGAGATAAGTGTAGAATGAGTGAGTGTAAAGTGTGTTGTATGAGGGATGATGATGAAGAGAAGGGAGAAGGTGAGACCTGGTGTTGCACTAACCCTACTTCTGTCTAAAAGCACCTTCTGCCGGCTTAATATCCCCATTAGATGGATGAATCTCTATCAACAGTACCATATGCCTTTTCAACATATGTACTGTGGAGGGATTTGCAATTTAAATGCAAATTTAATATTATTAAATAAAGATAAAGGGTCAAGTAAATAATGGAGCAGGAATAAATTGCACTTTTTTCTACATATACAAAGCTGTTGGAAAATATAAGACAGCATATGATGGCGAGATACAAACCATGTACATCGCACTCAATCAAAGAACGTCCCATCTAGTCAACCAGGCCATCAGCCGGCTGGTAGACCATGAGACTTCTAGGCCTGTTACACTATGGAGTTTTTTTTTAATTGACTGGTATAGACTGACCTTGATTGGAAAAAAAAAAACAATATGGCTGCTAGAGGATTAACAGACATATATAAAGTTTTGTCTTGATCATTTTTGGTGTCTGGTACACAGGATAAATTCTATAAATTTTTTTCAAAAATATTTTATGAAAACAATCTCAACAGTTCCACTGATCCAGAATTTGCTAATATAAGTATACTGAGAAGAACAATTAATTTTTCTCTATTTATTTAATTTTATACTATGTCATTAATCTTTTCCTCTTTTTTATATATCTTGTACATATTATATATTTAATTCGTTAAATTTAGAGTAAATCAAAATACATTATAAATATTAATCGTATTGTATTCATAACTTGTAATCGTTTATATATATATATTGTAATTTAGATTTAAGACTATTTTTTTTTTGTATTTTTTTAAACTTGGTTGAGTGGTAGACAAGGCCTTAAGGCCTTAACTCTGCCAGGTAAAATAAAGCTATTATTATTATTAAAAGAACTAGAACAAAACAAAGAATTTTGAAGTTCCCGATAAGCAAAATTTTATGTCAAAGTTAATTCAACCCCTACCAAATGGCGTGAGAAAAACTGGCATTAATGGTTCATTTCTAATAGTGAAAGTTTAGTTGAGGATGAAGAAAATGGTCTTTCAAACATGTCCGGATGAGAGAATCATATTTCATCAGATGATATGTAAAGTTTCCAATATATATATATATATATTTGTATTCCATATGTAATAATTCATACATTACATACTTGATAGTCATCCACCAATTAGAATCATAGGTCGATTCTTCATCTTAGAAAGATTCTGCATACCTGCAAGAAATTAAATTTGTTCAGTCATACTGCAAATATATGACTTTATATTTTTTATTTTGCAGTAAACTTCTTTATTTGATGAAAGAGAATATAATACAGTCAAACCTGTCTAAAGTGGTCACTTATAGTTAAGCTCAAAAATGGCTGTTAGAACAAGTGACTACTAAATGAAATTTTCAGAATTGGAGAAGAGATCTGGTTAATCACATGATTAGCTACAGGAGGATCTACAGTATATTAAAAGAAAGAAGCATATGGCTCACTGACATTGTATATTAAGATTTAAATTAAAATTCTTTATACCTCACCTCATATCCAGTTTTCTAATTAAACCGGTTTCAAAACCTAGGCAGTTTCATCTTCAGTAATATCTCGATCGATATGTTGTTCAGGAGAACTGCTCCTTATTCCATCTATTGGTGAATACAGCCTCAATAGGATAATTAAAACCAATAAAATTGGAGAAGAAAAATCAGGAATTTATCAGATCAAATGCAGAGATTGTGACAATATTTATATAGAAAAAAACAAAAAGAAATTTGAAAACCAGGGTGAAATAACATCTTAGAAATGTAAAAAATAGTGAAGTGGAAAAGTCAGCAGTAGCTGCTCATGCTTGGTCTGAAAAACATATCATTGATATAAAAGTTAGTTTAATTAAAATAGAAAAGGAGTTACGGTTTGGGGGGAAAAAATCCACATTCAAAAAAACAAGAAAGAAAAAACTTATGAATTTTGAAATTCCCAGGGAATCTGATTTGATTCAGAGATTCATTAGTCCACCAACAGGTGGATAAAAACCAGTTCTCCTGAATGACATAACATTGGTCAAGATATTACTGAAGTTGAAACCGCCTAGGTTTTAAAACTGGTTTAATTAGAAGACTGGATATGAGGAGAGGTATACAGAATTTTAATTCAATTCTTAAATTAAACCTCATAGTGATTTTTCCTATAAAAGTTCAACATTATAACTTTCATAAGTTTGTAGGTTGCCAAGACTGAATGCAATCTACCCTTCCATTCATCAACATCTTTCACTGAAACATCACCCACTTCATCACAAATTATCCAGAATGCAATGTTAAGTAATTTCTTGAAACATTTAACCACTAAACTAGCAACAAAATCTTGAACATATAATTATTTTGTTATCTGTCCTGCTTTTTTCTGAATGACTGGCCCACTGACAGACAGTTTCTTAGCATGTGCACGCTTAAACCATTAGTAAATTAAATTGTTCAATTCTCCATTCTTTGAGTCCCTTTTTCTTTTTATTTCATTTTGTTTGTTTTCTTTCTAATCTTTTAGTGTCTTCTTTAATTTTTTAAACATTATTCATGTATGTTTTGTAGCACTTAAAACTATTGGCAATTTCCTTGCAGAAATTCCTTTCTCACTTTCAAGAATCACTTTCTCCTTTCCTCCAATGTTAAAACAACCCTTGACTTTATCATAAGTAATGCCACGAATTATTTCCAATTTATCTAGAGAATTTGGAAATCAGAGTGACATTTGCTGGACTATTTAACGAATAAAATTAAGCTGTTTACTCACAAATCATTATTTAAATATAGTTATTTTAAAATATTTATATATTTAATGTAAACAGCAATGTTCGAAAACAAATGAGAAATGTTTGTTATGTTTCATTTGTTCATCACTGCAACTAGATCATATTATTTATTGCCAAATAGGATCACAATATTGTAAGAATGCACCTAGTGGAGCAAAAATTAAACACATCAAACTGTATACCATAACCAACATTATACGTTATTAATTAATTTCTGATGTGCTTTTGATGTAAATATGTCAATTATATTTTTCTGGAACGTAAATACCTGGGAAATAATATGTTTAAGAAAGTGCAAACAGTGGTTTCTTTTAACAATTCTTTTTTTCTATTATATCCTACAAGCGGTAGCTGGTTACGTTCGTGCACTATATATACAATCTGGGAGCCACATGAATTCAAGGATTCTTACATTGGTGCTATGTGAATATAATATATAAATTGCTATATTCAACATATTTGTTAGAGTAGAGAAAAAGTCGCTGCAAAATAATGCTCTGATCTGTTCAGAATATTAAAAAAGGAGGAGCTTTCTTTTATATGATAAACAGAAGTTGATAAATATTGAGGTGAAAAACAACTGTGATTGGTTGTAAAACAAAATTCATTGAAACATGATTGGTCATTGACTCCCATTTGGGCCATGAATTAAATAGTCTTCATAACACAACTTAATCTGCAAAGAAGCTTAATAGTAGTAACAATACACTATAAACGTGAGACATGTTAGCTGTTCAATGGTGTAGCAAAAGCTAAGTCAGTGTGTCCCAATGTTTGCCACATTTGCAACTGTAAACCATATTTTATCTTTTCCCACCGGAAGACATACAGTGTGACAGGGTGGTTGTGACCAGACATTTAATTCAGATAATTTCGTGAAATTTGTGTGGCTGCTGACCACAGTATGATGCGCCCATTTAAGGGAGAGAATATTAACAGAGGCATTATGGGCAAAATGGATCCAGTGAAAAAAGGAATCATGTATTGAGATGTCCAATGCATTAATTGTATGCCAATTTTAAAGATGCATACGACAGCTTTAAGAGAAAACAACTATTTGCTTCAATATTAGATTTGGGAGTCCCAAAAAATTAGTTAAATTAACCATTATGACCCTTTAAGAAGCCAAAAATAAAGTGACCATACAAGGAACTTTTTCAAATTAATTTTCAATACATCAAGGACTAAAATAAGAAGATTCTCTGTCGGGTGATTTATTTAATCTAGTATTAGAAGCAGTAATAAGAAATTAAATAAAAATAAAACGTAGCTTTATTTGATTTTCATATTTATTATATAATTCAGTGACAGCTGTTTCGGTACACTGTACCTTCTTCAGACATGTTAATGAATTATGAATTGTGTTCCAACTGATCTAAGCAACAATACAACAATATTTATTTAAATTTTTTAATTTAACAACGGGGATTCATCCAAATCAAGTTGAGAATTTAACAGTTTGTTACTACTTTTCAATTTATTAATTTCTACAGCCTCCGAAAGATCTAACTTCTTACCCTTATCACAAACATGTAAAATTTCAAAATTTGGATCAAAACAATGATTAAATTGGAATAGGTGGTTAGCATATTTTGAATATTCTAAATTTCTGTTATATGCTCTCATGTGTTCCTTTATCCGAGAGATAAAGGTCTACCAGTTTGTCCTATATAGACATTGTCACATGTGCCACACTTCTATTTATATACACCTGATAAATTTTCTTTTTTTATTTTGGTTTTATTGTTTTTTTATTATATTTTGTAAAGTTTTATTAGTTTTAAATGCCACATTAATGTTCAACTTTTTAAAGTGTTTAGATATTTTATTTGAAAGTGGGCCTATGTATGACATTACAACATATTTCTTTATGTTTTCCTTTACCCAAAGAAACCTAATCCATGAATGCAGATGATGATGATGATGATGATGAAATGATCTTTGGTAGACTGAAGAACTTAGAAATCAAATCCTTTTCCCCAGGAATTTCAAAATTCATGATCTTATCTTTGTACTTCCGGATGTAGATCTTCTCCCAAACTGTTAGTTCTTCGGATTTTTCTAACTGTTTCAATAATTTTGCATTCACTTTGATTTTATGTGACCAAGCATGAGCAGCTACTGAAGATTTATCTACTTCTCCATTTTTCACATTTCTAAGTTGTTCCTTCATTCTAATGTTTCTTTTTGTTTTTCCAATGTATATCTTATCACAATCTCCACATTTTATCTGATAGATTCCTGACTTTTTTTTGCCTTCATCAATATTTTCATTTTTGTTAGTTTTGATTAGATTATTTAGGCCATAATTATTTTTTGCTGCCAATATGATACTGAATTTGCCAAATTAAAAAAATATATATTTCCAATTTCTTTTTCTGTCTATTTTATTGCGAATCATTTTTTTTTCAAAACCATTATCTTTACTACTTTTATTATGTTTTTTTTCCTCTCTATTTAAAAGTTTTCTTTTTAGACTGGTAAACATACTCTTGAGCAAAGAAAATTTTGAGGTATCATGCAGAGCTATGGGATTTTTGCCTATTAGAGTTCCCCATGGGGTAAAAAATGTTCTTATGGAATTTAGGCCATCATGGGACTAGTGCTCACCCAACATCGTTAAGATGTTTGGGTACTTACAGTAAGTAGTGGCTACAGGTTGAGAAAACCAGCTACAATGGCTGGGGGACCCAACATCCTGACCATATGTCACCCCTATACTGGCTAGATGATTTCCCACTTCTTTAATTAACAAATATGGATGGCAGGCAAGTAGCCACCTGGTAGACCATCATGCCATGGAGTTTTTGTTTTTGAATATGAGGTATAAGAGTAAATATATTGTTTTCCTTAACTAATTATGAAGGTAAAAATAACTTGCCTGCATGTTGTTTCTTTTTCCTTTTAACAGCAGCACCAATCAAAGCCAATAGGTCATCTTCACTGCACCCAGCACGCATTGCATCCCTGAAAAATAATAGTAACATATTTCAAAATAAAAATTAATCCATTATTTGTGGCAATACAAAGACTATATAAGAACAATGAAATAAAAATAAATATAAATTAAAAATTAACTAAACCATATTAATTAACAATTTATATCATTGGTAGATGGCTATAGATTTTATGGATATAACAGATAAGTCAATATATAGAAATGTGCTAAAAGATTAAAAGGTACATGTCAGTCTTAAAGAGTTAATCAAAATAATTCATCTTAATCTTATATTTGTTCATTCTGTGTAGCATATGTTATTGTTGTAAGTGGTAATATCCAAGGGCAAAAATAATTTTAAGTACAGGGAGGAGACAAAATAATGGAAACGCCATATTTTCTAGTAGACTTGTTTCCATGATTTTTTATTATTTATTTCATACATCTCAATCAATGAAATGAATAATAAAAATATTGAAATAAGCCGTACTGGCTTTATATTGTAATGTAGAAATTCCCAATTAAATGTCTTCTTAATAAAGAAGCCACCATTTGCAAGATAGAAGCAAAAAAGGTTTCATAACATTTGGTGCATGAGAATTAACAGCATATATAAGAGAAAAATTTGCATTTAGATTGGAGTTTGCTCAGATAGCTCACTCAGTAGAGCATTTGCCTAGAGTGCAAAAGGTCCTGCATTCAAGCACCAGCCTGAGCATACAATTTTTCTCTTCAAATATTATTGTTTTCATGAGTTTGGTTACCCTCTAGATGGTGTCGTAAATACATTTTTTTTTCAGATGTTTACTCTGTACCTAGTACAATATTGCATTTAACTGCACAAGCACTTCTTCTCCTGTAGTTGCAGTTGTAGAATCAGGCTTATGATGTCTGATTTGAGAGGATAAATTGCTGGTGCCCAGTTAACTGGAGCTACAGTAATAGAAACTGCCAAATTGCTGTGGTTTTAAGGAGCACAGTTTCTAAGATGATATCTGCCTACTTGGCTGAAGATAAAATATCTTTAGCAAAATGGGACAGTGGTGGTAAACAGAAACTAAATGAAAGAGACCGGAGAGTACATAAATGTACTGTATATAAAGTAACTATACAATAAATATACATTTAAGGGAAGCAGTTTGTACCAGAACAGTGGGTAGAGAGCTGCACAAATTAGATATTTATGGCAGAACAGCAAATTAGTAAACTATTGATTATAGGCATGATGTGATAAAGCAAAAACAGTAAAGTTATGAACACAATCATATTATTTTTAGTCTGGACATCTTACCTCAATATTAATGTTGATTTGTTCTTGAGCATATTTCAAAACAATTCTGTTTTATCGTCAGCTTTCCCAGACGATAAAACAGAATTGTTTTGAAACATGTTCAAGAACAAATAAACATTAATATTGAGGTAAGATGTCCAGACTAAAAATAATGTGATAAAAATAACCTCAAAATATAACTTCCTAAAATTAAATATTATGAACACAAGTCCTGGATTGTTGATATTAGAAATATGTAATTCAGCCTGATGAGTCAACATTTGAGAAGCTCACTTTCAAAAAATCTCTAATCTACCTTATACCAAAAATGGTATGTGTGTCTGTATTCTTCTTAGATTATTCTATGTATAAAGTCATCATTTGGTCTCAGATCATCATTTAAATTACTACAAACATGCATTAAAATGGCTATTCTAATCAAAATGACCTGTTTACAGAAAAATGATGACCTTAGATGGCTTCCAAAAAATGTATGAAAATGGATAAAAAAAACTTACTGAAAATGAGTTCCTCATTTATACTTTTCCATACTACAGGTAGGAATACGTCTGGAGAAAACCAAAAATAAGCTTACAACCCATTCTGCTTAGTGCTTACAGTCGAGAAATAAACCAGCCTTTTTGCTGGTTGGACTGGCTGAATACTAACAAGAAAATTGTCAACCACTGCATGGCGAAACCTACCTTCAAATTTCTCCCAGGGAAGTGTTTTTATGTATCAAGACCATGTCCAAAAAAATCTGCAGTTTTTAACTGCAAGGCACAGAAATTGAAGCCAGAATCCAATAATGGCAACTTATTGTGCAAAGCAGATAAACTCCCTGGATGAGTAAAGTGGTGTGTAGTGTGGCAGGACGAGGCATGCGGGCAGGTTTTCAGGGTTTTCCATTTTACAAAGTCAGGAGTTGTATTACTTCCCTGTAGTTTAAATGAAAGCTTTGGTACTGGATTTTAGTGTCTTGCAGTTAAAATGGCACATAATTTTTTGGACATGGCCTTCTCTGGGAGAAATTTCAAGATAGGTTTCGGCATGCAATAGTTGACAGTTCCCTTGTAAGTACTAATTCAAACAAGAGCTGTTGCTGTACCTGAGTAAATAAACCAGGAGTTGAACACTTTACAGTTAAGATGTTGATTTAACCTCCACTTGTGGATATCTGAATGTTAGTAATAGGGGTTTACCTGAAAGCCTAAATTTAAAATCGCTCTATCAACCCTAGCATTCGCTTTCTCACTACAAAATTTGCATATAACATTTGAATTTCCTATTGTATTTTAAAATTTGAATAAGTAATACTGAGTTTTTTTCAAAGTATTAATTTAAATTTTAGCATTTGCGACGATGGAGAATAATTATTATTTAGAAAAGAAAAATAACTCCTGAACTGGGATTTGAATAATGGCTATCTGCTTCTGACGATAAAGAGAAATGTATATGAGGAAGAAAACTAAGTGTTTGCATCAGAAGCATGAAATAGTATAATTAACACACAACCGTACAGAGCTAAAAGTTTTGTGTTCAAATCCCGATTCAGGCATTAATTTTTCTTTTCAAAGTAATATTGAGTTTGTTACTCAGCAAAATCAAATCATTAACAGTGAGGGTTAGCTGAAAGCTGAAATTTTAGAGGGAATATTTTGAATGCTCTACCAGGTGAAATTTTTGTTTTCTTGCAATGAAACTTGATATACAATTTAAATATTAAAATAAAAGTATAATCCCTAAAGTAGCTAAACCAAAAACCATAAACTCAATTGCTGAGGTTTATGCAACTCCTGCATGATGGACTTTTTACTTCTTGTCCGCACATTTTTGGGCCATCACTTTTCGAATTACCTGTGCAGTGTATTTTGATCAGAGAGATCACAAGGTTATTAGTAATAAGTCACATCAAGATTAGAAGCAGTGTGTCATGTCATAGCACTTCTCCAAACATAACACTATAAACAATACTATATATACAGTAAAAGCTCCTTATTTGCGGGGGATATGTTCTGCAAATATGCCGCAAATACAGAAACCACGAATATGGAATGGTAATTTGTATGGGTACATAGGTGATATGTTCAAAGGTTACAGAATAAAATAAAAATTATCATAAGTAATGCCACGAGTGATTTCCAAATTATCGATAAATTCACGACTCACGAAGTGAGGAGTGAATTTATCTAGAGAATTTGGAAATCAAGAGTGGCATTTATTAGGACTATTTAACGAATAAAATTAAGCTGTTTACTCACAAATCATTATTTAACTATAGTTATTTTAAAATATTTATATATTTAATGTAAACAGCGATGTTTGAAAACAAATGAGAAACGATAGGTACGCTTCTACTGCTTCTTTTGTTTATCACTGCAACCAGATCATACTATTTATTGCCAAAGGAACGCAATATTTTAAGGAGGAGCTTTCTTTAATATGGTAATTATAACACTGATAAATATTTGGTGAAACAGGACTCTGATTGGTTGTAAAACAGAAATAATTGAAACGTGATTGGTCACTGACTCCCATTTGGGGCATGAGTTAAATAGTCAAAATAAAATCAATTAATGAGAGATTTTGAACAATTTCTGTTTATTATTGTCAGGTTTAGGAAAGGACTTAAAGAACTTAGTATTTTTTTCCTGTTTTGCCACTTTTAAAAGGTCTTTCAATTAAGATTGATATTCAGCTGTGAATTCTGCGATAGAATTCCTTATTTTGTCTTTGGATTTCTTGATTCATCAATTTTGAAACAGCATGATATAGATGCAAACGACTCACCAATGCGTATAAACGGTCAAGCATTTTTATTTTTACTTTAAGCGGCAACACTTTTCTCTTTGGTACTAATTTTTCTTCCCTTTTACTCGACTTTATAAACTGGGAACAAAGTGCAAGAAACATGTGTTAGTCAATCAACATTATTGCAATGAATGACAAGTTGAAACAATAATATACCGATCGTGGCAATGGAGGCATTTATCAAAGTACATATCAGCATGTGAAATACGACAACAGCTTTTAACAATGAACTTTAGGGTTAGTGACAATAAGGTTTGTTTTGTTTTCATATTTATTTGTCCATTTGGTATGAATACTATTTATTTGTAAAAGCCATCTTGGCACCTGCCTGCAGTAAAAAAAAAAAAACTGCTGATGGTTAATAAAGGACACTAATCCTTCTAATATACCGACTGGATCCGCAAATAAAGACATTTTTAGCTGTGAATACAGGAACTGTGTCACAATTTTTTAACCTGCTAATAAGGAGCTTTTGCTGTACATTAAAGAAGAATAACACATGATATTCCATGTGTATATAATTGAAGCCCAAGGGTATTTTCCTGAGTGGAAAATGTGATTTGATTCTAAGGTATATATACCATATTTTCCAAGACAGTAACTAAATTTTTGCATTTTTTTTTTATTTTTCTTTATAAAGCTTGTTGGAGCCATTTTTATTGAGGAGATATGCACTGATGCAAAAAAATAATTGTCATAGCAATCTTGTTCTGTTAATATGAAAATCTAGAATGGATAGAATACGAAATAAAGAAATAAGGGAAATTGTGGGTGTACAAGAGGAGCCGGACATCATAGACATCATAGAAAAGAAAAGATTGCAGTGGTATGGTCATGTCAAACGAATGCCAGAGCAAAGATTGCCAAAAATTGTTATGGAATGGATCCCAATAGAAAGGAGGAAGAGAGGAAGACCGAAGAAAACTTGGATAGAAGGGGTCCAAGCAGCTATGAATATCAGAGGAATGGAGGAAGATCAGTGGATGGATAGAGAGGAATGGCGTTTGGTTTCCGGAAGACGCGGCAGCTGCTATGATACCGGATGATGATGCTGATGTAAATTTATATACTCAGACTGATGGTCTGAATTCTTTTCTTTCACTTGAAAATATTTAAAATAAAAGTAATTTATATTTGAAGAGAAAAATTATACGCTCAGACCGGGACTTGAACCCGGGACCCTTGCTTCTCTAGACCAAGTGCTCTACCATCTGAGTTACCTGAGCAAGTACCGATCTAAACGCAAATTTTTTTCTATATACTTTGTAATTCCTGCCCACCAAATGCTATGAAGCCTTTGCTTCTATCTTTGCAAATGGCAGCTCCTATATTAAGAAGACATATTTGGGAATTATACATTACATTATAAATGCCAGTACGGCTTTTTTTTATGTTTTTATTATTAATTTCATACATCTTAATGATGGATAAATCATATTTGAAGAGAAAAATTATATGCTCAGACCGGGACTTGAACCCGAGACCCTTGGTTCTCTAGACCAAGTGCTCTACCATCTGAGCTACCTGAGCAAGTACCAATCTAAACGCAAATTTTTCTCTATATACTTTGAGAAGTATGAAATTAATAATAAAAACATTTAAAAGTAATTTGTTCCTTATTTCATAAAACTTATGATGGGAATTAACATTATAAGGCTTTCAGATTAATAAAATTGAAATGAGCTATAAATCATCTCACCTTATACACACCGTGTTCTTCACAGCAAAGGACCGTGATTTCAGTAACAGTTGTTCCTGTCTTCAGCCATATTTCCGAACTGTGAAATTTTTGCCTTTGCCATCATCTTCTAAACTGCCATCTTGTGTTAATTTGATGAACTTTGAGATTAAATCTTGCTCACTGGGAATTTCAAAATTCATGGACCTAAATTTGTTCTTCTTCCCAAACTGTTAATTCCAAGGGCTTGGCCAAATGATTCAAAAATTTGTTTCTTTTTCAATTTTATGATTCTCCAACAACCTATGACTGCAATTGCTTATTTCTCAATTTCACCATTCTTAACATTTGTAAAGTGTTATTTTGCGAGTGTCCAAATTCCTTTTTGTTTTCCTATATATCGTTTACTGCAGCTTTGCAACTAATTTCATAATTTCCAGATTTTTTACTGTTTTTAATTTCCAGTGAGCAAGATTTGATCTCAAAGTTCATCAAATCAACACTAGATAGCAATTTAGAAGATGATGATGATGAAGGAAAAAATTTGACAGTTGGAAATATGATTGAAGATAGGAACAACTGTTCCTGAAACTGCGGTCCTGTGCTGTGCAGAACATAGAATACATGAGGTGAGATGATTTACGACTCATTTTAATTTTATTAATAACTTGTTCTGTTTATTTATATTGATTGCATTTTTAGAATTTGTACTAGAATACACACAACAGATTGTGTTTTGTAAAATCAAAAGATATAAAGTATGCTGTTTGTGAAGTTCAAATCTGCACGGTGTGACAGGCTTAACCTAATGGACTCTTATTTAAATGCCTGCTAACTTTCCCCTCCACTCAAATTTAAATGGCCACAGAAGACAGGAAGTGTCATGCTCTTTACATGCAAACACATGGAATTTAATAAATCTTTTTCTTTAGAAATTTTAGTGAAGGCTTCTGAATAATTCTACTTAACTAAAACGATGTTTTGGTGTGGTAAATATCGAAACATTCTGGGACATGAAGTGGAACTTCACACTTTTTGTACTGAAATATAGTTTTGCATCTTTTGTTCTGTTTTGAACACACCGTTTGTAGGATTTCTTTTTATTGTCTGTGCTGGGGATGTATATTGGAAAATGAGCCCAGTTCCTTGCCTGTAACCTGACAGGGGTTGTACTTGATGATGGGCGGCATCTCACATTGTAGGATGGCAGCTGAATTGTCTCCAATAACTGCTTGGCGACAGCTATTCTGTAGGCCGAATATGCTGTCTTACGATCTATGAAGTTATTGTAAACCACAAAAGAGTTAAACATAAATATGTCCAGCAAATATAAAAATAATTTTCTGTATCCTTTTACAGTGTGTTGCAGTATATGGATAAGAGCAGTGACCTGGGTCTTGCAAGTCAAAGCCTTCCATTCCATCCTGTTACTTGAGGCAGAGTCTTGGTTTTTTTTATTTCTTCCCTAGGTCGTTGCCATTTTACCCTCCTCAGTTTTCCTGTCGATGTTATGTCTGCTGTCTGATGTTTCAAGGACAAAACTCTCTAATAAACTCAGAATCCCATCACGATCATCATCACATACCTTCTTAGATGCCATTTCAAAGACTGAGCACTACAAATGTCTTCTGTATATTTCCAACGTACAGACAGCTTCTAATTTCACAGTTTCTTACAAAAAATGCAGGTCATCCAACATGCGTTCTCTCAGGAACCTAGAAAAGCTAACACATAAGACTTCTATTGGGTAGTTTGGAAGTTATTGCAAAAATATATGAGCTCGTGCGCTTGACATGAATGTCACATCATTCGAAGACTGAGCCTCACTAGAGCGCGCGTGAACATCACGTCATACAAGTTGAATGGGTTAAAAGGTCTAACAACTGACCTCATATTCACACGTGTGTTTTACAGAGGTGGATAATCATTCAACCTGTATAGTGGTGACATTTGGTCAATATGTAGATGCCCCTAGCCATTACAGCTTGTTTTGTCAACCTGGTGTAGCTACTTGTTGTAGCTACCAAACATCTCAAGATACTGGGTGGAAGTCAGTCCCATACTGACTAAGATTTCATGAGAACATTTCTTCCCTCAAGGGGACTTGAACCGGCACAAGTGACATACCTCGGCACCAAAGTATGATGCCTTATACCACTTGGCTGTAGCATAGGACACTATTCAAGTATTTTCTGGTTTATTGCCAACAAATCTAGAAAATTATATGACAGTGCAAATACTTGTTTTAAAGAATGGTGTTCATTAAAGAATATACAAAAGTATTCAGTTGGTGTATTTCACGGAAATATTGAAGGAAAACAAGTCTTCTATTCTCTTCCCTTTATCATATCCCTCATACAATACACTTTACACTATACTCCTATACTCCTCTCTGTACACAATGCAAGAATACATCATCTTCACAAAGTGGTGTGTAAATTTAAAATAGATTATATTAACTCTATCTATGTGCCCGGAATAGAGCCCAAAGCATGTGAGTGCAGTAGGTGGCATTACAACACACACATTATAGAATTATTAATTAGTATGGCTACACCATTGCAAGCTCTTCTATCTTGAGGTACTCCACTGTATATTAGTATATAGTTACTAATATATTTTGTTCCTTTCAACTTTTTTTTTGTTTCAGTAAAAGAAGAGAATTTAACCTGCCAACATATTTGATGTTCATTGATTTTGAAAAGGCCTTTGACAGAGTAAATAGATCTAAACTATGGGAATTAACGAAAGAATGAGGATATCCATAGCATCTAATAAAATCAGTCCAAGGCTTATATGAAGAAACTAAATTAGTGATAAAAACTGATGGAAAAAGGTCAGAAGAAATTTTAATAAATCGAGGAGTTAGACAAGCGTGTAGTCTATCGCCCACTCTTTTTAATATATATATTGACAACATTATGAAACAATGGAAAATTATAATGGACAAAGGCCTTAGATTAAACAATGACACAAGTATTAATAACTTAATTTTTGCCGATGATTTAGTCTTACTACACCATGATGAAGATCTGTTACAATTGGCTGCTTATAAACTAAATACAATATGTAGCAATTATAATTTTACAATTTCAGTAAGTAAAACAAAAGTAATGGCATTTTGTGAAAGAAACACTCTGCATGCAAAAATAATAATTAGAGACGAAATTATTCAACAAGTATCCGACTTTATATTTTTTGGATGTGATATCGGCTATGGGTATGATAAAGATATTGAATATAAAACTCATCAGTTTCAAGCTATTTGTGGCACAATAAATAGAATATTGAATAATAAAGCCCATAAACAAACAAAATTAAAATTTTATAAAACAATGGCGGTTCCTGTCCTTTTGTATGGGAGCGTATCTTGGATTATCACTACCAAACAAGAAAGTAAAATCCAATCAGCAGAGATTAAATTCTTAAGAATAGCAAAATGATGCACTAGAATTGACCAAATAAGAAACGAGGATATCCGTGAAAAACTGCAGATTTACTCCATAAAAGAAAATATATTTAACAACAAGATTCAGTGGAAATAACATGTAGAAAGAGTGGAAGAAAGTAGATTACCAAATAAAATCTTACAATATGTATCTGATAGGAAGAAGAGATGTCGGACGTCCTCAGAAGAGATGGTCTTAGATCTGTTAGTAAAGACGGAACAGGCAATTAATGCCTAAACCATGAAGTGAAGAAGAATAAATTATAGAATTAGATATAGCTATTCAGATAATCTATAAACAATCCACTGCTGTGTCTTGAGGTAGCATGCTGCCTTATCATGTAGCAGGTCCAAATTCAAGCCTCGGTTGGGATAAGTTTCCTGAATGAGGTTTTTTCTCATCTGTAAGACAAATGTTAGGAAATTTCAAGACCCAAACGGTCTTCGAACATCACATGGCCATCATCATTCATATTTACCTTATACAGGGTGTCTCTAAAGTCACTATCCATTTCAATAAAGGAAGGCAATGATTGAAAAATCAATGTTATTGTGAAGTTTTACACATATTCTACTGCCTTTCTACATGACCACCATCTAGGTCAGCTGTGAAATAAAATTTATAAAGTAAAATAGCCTGTTGCTTCTGGATATGATTCCGTAAATCAAGCAGATGTGATAAGGAAGTTTTTGTAGAGTGTAACATACAATTTTCTACACTGTAATGTGAGTGGCATTCAACTCCCTACTGAGGCATTGAGTTGATGTGTTCAGACTATCACTGGCAATTTGAAACTACTGCACTGTTTCTGCTGATATGCATGGTTGTCCATGACGTTGCCTCATCACACATACTGCCACTACACTTAAATTTGTTTACAAGCAGATGAATGTGTGCCTTTGTTGGGGCTGGTATATGGAATTTATGAGTATATTCAGTTCTGGCATCTTCATACGACAATTCGTATACCTGTGCACAAACAATAGCTTCCGCGCTAAATATGTTGCACTAAGCTAACAGTGTATGCAAAAAAAAGAAAAATTGTAATATTTTCATGGAAATGGATAGTGGCTTTAGAGACACTCTGTATTAAGTTCAGGATTAAGAACTCTCCTGGTGGACCATAACCCTGCTTCTCCAGCGCACCAATCTTAGAAGTGTGTTACAATTATGCCAATGACAGGAGAGAACATCAGAAATGTTGAAATGACAAACTATGGCATTGGATAAAAAAATATAATAATCTATAAATACATGTTTAATTTACAATGGTAAATAATGTTGACTTGTGTTACTTCTATTGTTAAAATTTTGAACATTAATTTTGAGCTAAAAGCATTATTTTGTTTATCTATGTCAGTGGATTCAGACCAGGGCGTTCATGTATGGATAATATATTTACGATAAAAGAATTTATAAACAAAAGAAGAGAATATAACAAGGAAACACACATGGCTTTTATTGATTTTGTCAAGGCATTTGATAAAGTAGACAGAGGAAAACTCTGGACAATTTTAAAAGAAAAAGGAATTCCGAAGCACTTAATAGCTGCTATAAAGAGTTTGTACTGGAACACAAATTTTGTCATAAAAACTAGAAATGAAGTAAGTAAAAATAAAATTCATACTAATCAAGGAGTTAAACAAGGATGCAGTATCTCTCCAGTTTTGTTTAACCTATACATCAATGATATATTAAAAAAATGGAACGAAGAAACAAATAAAGGAATAAAATTAGATAAAACACACACTACTTGAAAACATTATTATACGCTGATGACCAGGTAATAATAGCAAATACAGAAGACGAACTTCAAAGGAATATTTTTAAACTACATAAAATATGTGAACAATATAATCTCAAAATATCCATAGAAAAAACTAAGGTAATGGCATTCCAAGGGAAAAATCAAATCAGATCGAAAATAGTAATAGGAAACAAAATCATAGAACAGGTGAACCATCTCAATTATCTAGGATGTGACATTTCATTTAATTATGATAATGATATAAATAATAAAATAGCAAAATTCCAGGGAATATGTGGTACGATAAAACGATCACTAAATAACAAAACAACAAGAGAGACCCAATTGAAATTTTATAAAATGTTGGCAGTACCGGTACTGCTCTATGGTTCAGAAGCCTGGATACATAAAAAACAAGATCTAAGTAGGATAACGGCGGCAGAAATGAAATTTTTGAGATCTGTTAAAGGGTGCACTAAGGAAGACAGAATCAAGAACACAGAAATAAGACAGGAACTTGAAATATTTGCAATAACTGATAAAATGGATACATATAGACAAAAATGGAAGCAACACATAGACAGAATGAATGAAGATAGATATCCAAAACAAATAACAAAATACAAACCTAAAGGCACCCGAGATGTGGGCAGACCTAGAAAGAGATGGGCTGAAGTCGGAACGGGTCAACAAACCTAATCCATGAATGCAGATGATGATGATGATGATGATGTCAGGTTTAATATAATTATACGAGGGTCATACTGAAAGTCATGAGCAACATTTTTTTAAACAATCATAATATTTATTTTAGACAAACCAAGTACACCATGTTAATCTACAGACCTTTGTGCTACTTTTCAACATAGTCTCCATTTCTTTGCACACATTTTGTCCAGCGTTCTACAAGCTTGAAAATTCCCTTATGATAGAAGTCCGTTCCAGCTGCTCGAAGACACTGATGCACTGCTTTCCGAATATCCTCCAGCGTCTCATAGCGTTGGCCTCTCATCTGCTCCTTCACAGAACCGAAAAGATGGTAGTCGGAGGGTGCCAAATCGGGACTATAGGGAGGATGTGGAAGAGTTTCCCACCCAAATGTCCTGATCTTCTTCACAGTGGCACGAGCAGTGTGAGGACGCGCGTTATCGTGTTGCAGAATGATCTTCCTTCCAGGGCGTTTGTCGTGCAATGCACGATGGAGCTTCACAAGTGTCTGGATATAGCGGGCAGCATTTATGGTTTGTCCAGGTTCAAGAAATTCAACCAGAATGCAACCTTATGCATCCCAGAAGACGCTGCCCATAACTTTCCCAACAGATTGCACTGTCTTCGCTTTTTTCTTTGATGGCGAATTCAAGTGGTGCCATTCCATACTCTGGCGTTTTGTTTCAGGCTCGTAGCAATGAAACCAGCTTTCGTCACCTGTCGCAATACTCGTCAAAAAATCATCACCTTCATTTCAAAATATCTGAAGAAGGTTATGGGTGATGGTTCTTTTCTGAAGTTTGTGGTCTTCACTCAATAAACATGGAACCCAATGGGCACTAACTTTTCGGTAACCTAAGCTGTGAATCATTTCTTGCACTGCACTGTGTCCTACTGCAAGTTTTGTAGAGATTTCATTCACTGTGATACGCCTGTCGTCTCTAATGAGCGCATCAACTCTTTCCTTGTTGCAATCCGTGGAGGCAGAGCGTTGGCGACCGCTACGAGGCTCATCTTTGAAACTCGTGTTCCCAACTTTAAAATGTTTCACCCATCTGGCACCCATGCAGGCATCTCCGTAAGCACATTGAAGTCTTTGGTGAATATCAACAGCAGATTGTTCCTCTTTAACAAGGAATTCAATGACTGACAGCGCACTGTCAAAACGAAACATTGATGTCTGCCATTTTGGAAACACTGCGCGTGGTCACATGATAGAAGCTATGATGCAACAAAACGGCAATGTTGTGGTATAAAGTCTGTAGATTACGATCCTGCAGTTGTTTTTGTTACATTGTTGAAATTTGAATTTTAACAATGGGTTGTCACGACTTTCAGTATGACCCTCGTATACACCTTGTTCCAAAATGATGGATGGGGTTTTAAGTAGTTGGTATAACTTTACAAATGAATTGATGTGTGAATATTTGCTATAATGAAAGAAAAACTGTGAAAGTTATATATTCTGTATGCAGTAATTTTTTTCTTGTCATTTGTGTTACGCCACAGCGTTAAATTTGTGAAAATGACGACTCCTGTAAAGAAGTCATTCTGAGTGTTGCATTTGTGAGGTCTTTGTTACATTGTTGCAGTGCAGCGAGCTTTCCAACAGCAATTTGGAATTGATTCTCCAACAGATAAAGAGTATCTGTCGATGGTATAGACAGTTAAAAACAACTGGATGTATCTGTAAAAGAAAATGATGTGCGACAGTGGTTGAACGATTATGTTCCTCCCCAATGGTGGATAGGACATGCCAGTCCATGTGACATGGTTTATTCCCGATGACCTCCACGGTCTCCTCACCTCACACCGTGATTTCTTCCTGTAGGCGTATGTGAAGGACCATGTGTACGTATACCACCACTTCTCGTCAACCTTCCAGACTTGAGAAGAAGGATTGTTGCTGCTGTTGAATCCATTACTCCAAATATGCTGACCAAGGTTTGGGAGAAATTTGACTATCGGCTAGATATATGCCATGTAAAGAAAGGTGTTCAAATTGAACACTTATAAAGTATGTTATGAAACTCAGAGAGTTTCTGTTTAATCCCATGTAAGTTTATATATATATATATATCATGTAATGGAAATTAAACAACTTTGAAACCCCATCCATCATTTTGGAACATGGTGCATAATACAAATAATGAATATGAACATGTGCTGATACCATTATTTTCCTCCCTTTGAGAATATTAGAAAATACACCCCAACACAACTGAAGAATTAACCATTGCAGAATATAATTATGATACATAAATAAATTTTATATTAATATGAAATTAAATAAATATGTCTCCAACTCAGTGTCTTCTAACAGAAACAAGATCTTCAATGTGAAGACAAGAATAAACTACCACCTTTCACTAGATTCAATGTTGTGAGACCATCTCTGCATGTCTGTGATATAATGCAAACTAGTTTTTCAGGTTACAATAGGAAATGCTATTCTTGATTAGTATATATTTACTTAAAATTATTTGCAGTACCTGAGAGAAACTTCAGCATTTCCAAAAAGGCACACTTTAAGATTTCCATCTGCTGTAATTCTAAGACGATTGCAGGAACCACAGAAATGCTCACTCATTGATGTGATAAAGCCAATCTGACCTTTAAATCCAGGAACTTGATACGCCTACAACAAAACAATAGTTATTACTTTTTAGCATGTGCCCATAATTAATTAAAAATTATATTTTAATATATATATATATAACTTTAATAAGAAAAATAGATAAATATATTATAACTTTTAAGAAAAATCATTGTGAGGTTTAATTCAAGATTTAAATTTAAATGTTCTATATATATATATATATCCCAATATCAAAATTAAATGGTGCTTTATGGGATCAGAATATAAGTTATGAAACAAAAACAAACATTAATTAATAGAGAGTTAGAATTTTAACATATAAGAATTGATAATGATACGTAACATATTGAAACTAGTCGTCAAGAAATCTACAAATATGAGGTGACTCGTTAAAAATCGAACCTTCTATTAATTAAAATAAATATCACTTCCTTTAAATGTTAAGAAAAACAAACATTTTTAATACAATAATAAGGAGTACAATGATGCCGATGTTTTTATTATTAATTTCATACATCTCAATGATGGATAAATCATATTTAAAGAGAAAAATTATACGCTCAGACCGGGACTTGAACCCGGGACCCTTGGTTTTCTAGTCCAAGTGCTCTACCAGGTAGCTCAAATGGTAGAGCACTTGGACTAGAAAACCAAGGGTCCCGGGTTCAAGTCCCGGTCTGAGCGTATAATTTTTCTCTTTAAATATGAAGTACAATGATATATGGTGCAGAAATATGGGAATTAAAATCTAGAACAATAAGTAAATTAAATTCTGCAGGAATGGATTTTTGGAGGCATTCAGCTGGAGTATCTTAAAGAGATAAAATAACAAACTGTAATTAAACAAAAGATGAATGTTCAAACTTAAATTGTGGATTTCATGAAGAAAAACAAAGAAAATGGTATGGTCAGGTAAAAAGAATGACAGAAGACAGATTCCCAAGAAGAATACTAGAATGGTTGTCACTTGGTAGAAGAAGAAGAGGATAACCAAAAATAACTTGGATTGATGGTGTTTTGACCAGCATGAGGGAAAAAGGACTGGAAAATGGAGATTGGAATAATAGAAAGATGTAGAGAGGAATGACAGAAGATTAATTGGGTGCAAGAAGATGTTGTGAAACCTGACAAACAAATAAATTTAAAAATATATATATATATATATCCTCTGCTGTAGATAAGTTGTCTCAGGCATCTTGCCTTGGGCATGTGCTGGTTTGAGTCACCATGGGGAAGAAATTTTCTCACATAATTTTGGTCGGGAGGGACCAGTGCCCACCTATTATCAAGGAATTTGTAGAGCTACAATAAGTGCAGGTTGAGGAAGTCAGGTTTACCAGCTGGGAAACCTGACATGCTGACCAAGTGTTATCGCCATACTGACTGAATACCATCCCACCTTTGTAAATTAAAAATGTGGATGTGAGGTCAATACCAGCTGGTAGGTCAAAGGTCTTCTAGGCTTGTCAAATAACGGACATGCAATGTATAGAATCATTTTAACAATATAGTCACATGATAAATGAATAAGATGATTCTGTTTTCATCTTCCCTCACAATGTCGAGTTCCTTTAGGAAATGTTAAGACAAACTTATGTTTTATCTTCAGCTTGTCCAGACTGTTGATTTTTACATTGTCAGCTCTGAATGTCGAATCCTACTCCATTTTTTTTGTGGTCCAAAGAACTTGCATATCAAATCTCTCACTTTGGGAAATTCAAAATTCACAATTCTATCTTTGTTTTTCGGGGGCACGCCGTAGCGTAGTGGTTAAGGCACTGAGCTACAAGCCGGAGGGTTGAGGGTTCAAGTCCCGTTGGGGTCAGGATTTTTAAACTGACCCAAATCCTCTGGCGGCACTATGGTTGACTCAGCCTCTAATGGAAATGAGTACCAGACATTTGTTCTGGGGGTAAAGGCGGCCGTCACGCAGGGCTGACAACCCGGCTGACATAAAGTGCCGATTGTCTAGAAAAAGTGGGAGCCTTAACCTCCTACTACCACAAGGGCCTCCGGGTCTGTTGTGGGATCACTTTAGTTTACTTTATTTTTTATCTTTGTTTTTCTGGATGTAGATCTTTTCCCAAATGGTGAGTTCTCTAGTATTTTCTAACTGTTTTAATATTAATTTGGTGTTTACATCAATTTTATGTTTTTCTGACTAAAGGTGAGTAGCTACTGCAGATTTTTCTACTTCTCCATTTTTTACATTTATAATGTGTTTCTTAGTTCTAATGCTTAACTTTCCCTTTGTTTCCCTGTGTACATATTATCACATTCAACACACTTTACTTGGTATATTCCTGATTCTTGCCATCATCAATCTTTTAATTTTTGTTGGTTTTTATTAGTTTATTAGGCTGTAATCTTTTTTGGTGCTAATCTGATAGATATTACATTTTTAAAAAAATGTTTAGAATTTATTGTGTGCCCATGGATGATGTATGAATTTCCTGTATTTCTTTTCCTATTGTAATTTTATAACATAGTCACATCTTCCAATGCCCAATGTTCTAAGTGTTAAATATTCAATTTAAATTTATTTTCCAATCTTCCTTATTACTCTATTTTCATCCCTCTGTTCTTATTTTCCTTGCTGTAGATTTTATACCCTGAATGCAAGTAGCATTTCATCTCCCACTCTTCAACATCTTGGGTGGCAGAAATTCCATCACTTACTTCAGCATTCTTCAATCATTCTTTTCACATGGCCATATCATTAGAGTTTTTTTACATAATCCAATTATTTTATTTCCATTTTAATTTTTATTACATTCGATGTTTTTATTATTAATTTCATACATCTCAATGATGGATAAATCATATTTAAAGAGAAAAATTATACGCTCAGACCGGGACTTGAACCCGGGACCCTTGGTTTTCTAGTCCAAGTGCTCTACCATTTGAGCTACCTGCTCAGGTAGCTCAAATGGTAGAGCACTTGGACTAGAAAACCAAGGGTCCCGGGTTCAAGTCCCGGTCTGAGCGTATAATTTTTCTCTTTAAATATGTTTTATTACATTGTTTATATATACATGTAAGTACTTTTTTGGAGAAGTTGGGATGTCAAGAGTCCTTGCAATGTATAATAGTATGTGTTTCTAGAGTTGAGCCTGTGTTTAATTTCTTCCTGTGCCTCATTTCTATTTGTAATACATTATAGAAATACATTATATAATAGAAATGGACAGTTAATGTCAAATGAGGAAAATTTTGAATAAGTGGCTGAATTCAAATATTGAACAATAATTACAAATAGGAATGAGATGCATAAAGGAATTAAACAAAGGCTCTATTCTGGAAATGCATGCTATTATGCATTAAAGGGACTCTTGTCATCCCAACTTCTCTCAAAAACATTCCGATTGATTGAGGGTCTTTCCACTTTTCAGCGGTTGCCCTTTTACCAGCCGGCTGCTGGCCCTTCACATCCACATGTGTCAATCACAGAGGTAGATGATCAACAGCCAGTGTAGGGGTGACATGTGGTTAGCATGTCAAGTCCCCCAGCTGTTATAGCTGGTTCCTCAACCTGGAGCCGCTACTTATTGTAGCTACCCAATTGCCTCACGATGCTGGGTGGGCACCGGTCCCATATTGGCCAAAATACCATGAGAAAATGTCTTCCCCCATGGAGACCCGAACCAGCGCAAGTCCCATAGCTCTGCGCCAAGGCTTCCTACCTTAACCGCTTGGCTACGGCGCGGGACTCAAAAACATTAAACTGAAAATATATAAAACTATTATTCTCACAATTATATTACATGGATGTGATACATGGTAAAAAGGTAAAGTGATCCCACAACAGGCCTCATGAGGCCCTTGGGGTAGTAGGAGGTTAAGGCTCCCACTTTTTCTAGACAATCGGCACTTTATGTCAGCCGGGTTGTCAGCCCTGCGTGACGGCCGCCTTTACCCCAGAACAAGCGTCTGGTACTCATTTCAGTTAGAGGCTGAGTTGACCCCAGGGCCATGGTGCCGCCAGAAGGTTTGGGTCAGTTTAAAAATCCTGACCCCAACAGGACTTGAACCCTCGACCCTCCAGCTTGTAGCTCAGTGCCTTAACCACTACGCTACGGCGTGCCCCATGTGATACATGGACTCTTACTTTAACCCTTGAGTGCACGGGTTGGGTGTGAGAGACCCGGTAGGAAATATTTTCTTAATTTTCTCAGAGACGGCGTGAGCTGTCAATTTGTGTCTTATGCTACCTTCCTGTCTGAACATGTTCAGTAGTTGTGCAGACTTGGAAGAGATTAGCTGTGTCCGTTTATTTTCTACAGTAGCTTTGGTTCTGTAATACCCAACCCGTACCATCATGTAAGTAATTTGTGCAAGTTTTATTTTTTCGTTCTTTGCTATAATTAAATATAATTCTTACAAATTATAATATATTATGTAACTACATGAGAAAAATACAAACATACATATATTTAATAACATTTATAACAGACTCTATAAGGTTCATATAAGTTTTATAAGTTATAGTTTTGTTTATATTATTTTTGGTCTGGACATCTTACCTCAATATTAATGTTGATTTGTTCTTGGACATGTTTCAAAACAATTCTCTGTTTTATCTTCAGCTTTCCCAGACTGAAGATAAAACAGAGAATTGTTTTGAAACATGTCCAAGAACAAATCAACATTAATATTGAGGTAAGATGTCCAGACCAAAAATAATATAATTAAAATAACCTCAAAATATAACTTCCTAAAATTAAATATAGTTTTGTTGCTTGAACATATAAAAATGAATATTTCTCATTGTCCTTTACAAATGTATTTATTTGAATTCCTGCACTTTTTCATATACATATATATAGTTATTTATTCATTTGTTTATTTAATTTAGTAGGTCCGGAAGAAAGGAATTGTATCATCTTGATAATCCACGCCACTTGAACCACGTATTATCAATTATAGAAGAACCTTTATCGGAGGATGATATATCAGATGATTGTGATTCTGATGCAGATCAAGATTATGTTATTCAAAGTGAACGCAATACAGACTCAGAAGATGATAATTTAGAAGAAAATGTGCCTGTTCCCGAAACGAATAGAGATAATTATTTTCTTGGGAGGGATAAAGACACAAAATGTATCTTTGAAGTTTGTTATATTTCCAAGAAAACTGATTTTTAAACAATAATAGTGGTCAAAATTATGATGATTATTAATATACGAGGGCGGATCGGAAAGTAATGCACAATAATTTTTTTTTAAAAAGTTTAATAGTAAAAAAAAGGAAAAAAATCACAAATGAACTTACATCTTTTACCTACTTTTCGACATAGTCACCAACTTTCTCAACACATTTTTCCCATCGTGTTACCAGTTTCAATATGCCCTGTTCGTAGAAGTCCATTTGGTTGGAGTGTAGCCATCTGCGCACTGCTGATTTCACTTCCACATCTGTCTCAAAGCGTTTGCCGGCCAGGAATTTCTTCATGGGACCAAACAGATGAAAGTCCGATGGTGCAAGATCCGGACTGTATGGTGGATGCTGGAGCACCTCCCAACCAAATTCGGCGATTTTCTGACGAACGACAGCAGCAACATGGGGGCGAGCATTGTCATGAAGAAGTTTAACGTTAATGTTGTGACGTTTGTCACGAATGGCACGACGCAACTTCACCAAAGTTTTAATGTAGGCCGCAGCATTCACAGTGGTCCCGTGTTCAGCAAAGTCCACCAATAAAACACCATGCATATCCCAGAACACTGTCACAAGCACTTTCCTGGCAGATTGAGTCACTTTGAATTTTTTGTTTACTGGGGAACCAGCATGTTTCCACTCCATTGATGCCTGCTTTGTTTCGGGCGGGCGTGTAGTGGTACGCCCACGACTCATCACCTGTGACGATTCCTTCCAGAAAGTCATGTCCTTGTGCGGTGTACCGCGTTAAGTGGTCCAAGCTTGCCATCATTCGCTGGCCCTTGTGGTCGTCTGTCAGGTTCTTAGGCACCCAGCGAGCACTAACTTTACGGAATTTCAAATTTTCATGAACAATATCGTACACCGCACCATAGGAAATGTTGAACTTCTGCGATAAGGCTCGCAGTTGCACACGCCAGTCGTTCAGAATTGCCGCCTCAATGCCTCTGACATTCTGCGGGATTGCTGCTGTTGTCGGCCGGCCGGAGCGTGGCGAATCACTAAGGTTCACGCGTCCCTCTTGGAAGAATGTGCACCACCTGGAGACATTGCTACGGTCCATACAATCATCCCCATACACGCCACGCATGTCCCTGTGAATTTCACTGGGTTTATGCCCTTTGGCCCACAAAAATCGAACAACACTTCTCTGTTCCTCACAGGTGGACGACTGTAGCATGCGCGCCATCTTTGTTGCATAGTTCAAGCTTCTCTCGCAAGAGGTGCACCTGAGAAAAAAATACCATCTGTAGTGAAAACTTCAAACTATATCTCTGTGAAGTTTCAACATTCTAGCTGCAATACCAAGGCAGAAAAAAATTATTGTGCGTTACTTTCCGATCCGCCCTCGTATTATTATAACCTACTATATAATATAAAATATATATAAAATTAGAAACATGAGCTTTTTATTTCAATAAAACAAAACCATGAGTCCCTCATACCCAACCCGACTATCCATGAAACTTTTTCTTACCCGTGCACTGGCAGGTTAAGAGAGGAGAAAAAATTATGAGTATTTGAGAATAAAGTTCTCAGGAAAATTTTTGGACCAAAGAGAAATGAACAGACTGGCAAATGGGGAAGACTACATAACAGTGAGCTACATGATCTTTATGGGAAACCAAATATAAACTCACCTCGGTAGCTCAGTTGGTAGAGCACTTGGCCCGGAAAGCCAAGGGTCCTGGGTTCGAGTCTCGGTCTAGGCAAAAATTTTCCTCTTCAAATATAATAAGAAGAGTTAATTAAATTAATATTAAGAAGCTAAAGCTGTTACTATGATTCAAATAAGTAAATTAATGTACACAACTAAATTATTGTAATCAAATGGTAAAGAGAAAAATTTATGCCTGAACCGGGAATCGAACCCCGAACCTTCAGCTTTCTGTGCTGATCCTCTATCCATTGGGCTAATTCAGGCTTCCTTCCCATCCAAGCATAAATCCTTCCTTTACCTTACTCTCTTGGTCCCACATTCAAATGCAATGAATCATCATTCACAAATACACAATGAATGGCTTCTACCTGAAGAAGACATGAAGGGACTCCACATAGCTAAAGCATTATTTATTAAATTAATATTAAGAAGCTAAAGCTGTTACTATGATTCAAATAAGTAAATTAATGTACACAACTAAATTATTGTAATCAAATGGTAAAGAGAAAAATTTATGCCTGAACCGGGAATCGAACCCCGAACCTTCAGCTACAATTGAATTTATAAACTCAGCTGATTTTTCAACACTGTTCCACTCTAATTCATATGACAAACCTATTTCAATCCAAGAAAACTGCTCAGTGCCATCAAAACTACTCTCCCAAAGTTCAAGGTATGAAATGCACTGATCATAAAACTTCACAACACTTTCTTCAAAATCTTCCTGCATCATGTCACCTTCATGGACCAGTGTTGCCAATTTCTGTTTAGCTGCCTGAGGAATGAACCTGTGTTTTCTTCTAGATATGAGCATCTCTTTTAATTCCTGATACTTTAAAGAGACCTCGGTAGCAGAAATATCACTTCTTTCTATCTCAAGCACACTATCATTGAAAAGTTGCAAAGAAGCATGAACAAACAACAAGTACACTTCACTGGAAGGATCTTGGAAAAAGTTCCTTATTATTCTTGGGCACTCATTGCTACTCTGAGAGAGGAAGAATGATTTCAGACCAACATAAATTGACAAGATTCTGTGGACTGCTGGTAAAAGGCTCAGATATCTGGTACTGCTATGACAGAGAACTTTCTTGTATTCTACAATGGCAAATTCACAGAATTCCTTCAACTGAGTACCCTCACAGTGTAGTTATAGAAGAATTTGTATATTTTCACGATATCTTCAATATCAATAGGTAATTGATCTGCAGCATTCTGGGCACAATTATGTGCACCACAACCAATACCTACCACTTTCCTTCCTAGTTCATTCTGCAGTTTACTGAAAACATTTGGCCGGGTGGGAGAACAGTGCCTTTTTATTTGCGCACTTTAACAGTACATAATTGGCATACATATTAATCAAATACTATATTTAACGTATTTCAATCTGGGAAACTTATTATCATTTCTTTATTTTCTCGTAAATATGAAAATAAAGTGGGACTATTTCCTGTCATGACCACGAAGGTTACAACAGTTCTTACTTCTAACCAGTGATAAACCACCGATTATCACAATGATGAGCACCGATAACCACAGATATACCACCGATACAGCATATCAGTGGCTTCAACAAATTATGTTCGAATTTGTCTTTTACATATTTAACCGCTTAAAATAATAAAAAGGGCATTCCCTGGAATTCACCTACATTAGAGTAATTGATTTAGTTTCCATTCAATGATTTAGGTTTGGTTAGCTTTTAGTTTCCTTGCATTTTAAATCTGATTTAATACGTAACATAAATGACCTCTTCATATCTGTTATTCTATGGAACATTCAACATGTCTGACGGTTACAACATAAAATCATATTTCCACTACTTCATTTCATGATAGGTTTCAATATTTTGACGATGGTTAAATCCCAGAGGTAAATGGTATCATCAACACTTCGTAATACTTTAAATTACATCAAAAATGGCATAAGTCGCGTAAGTAAAAAGCTGGTCTTGTACAACCCCACCAAACATTTGTTTTCCCTTGCCTTTGTAACTCACACCTTCAAATTTTGTGTTTGTGTTATCAGCACAATATGATACTATTTTGTCCATGTGATTATTGTTCTGTAAATTTTTCATAACATGCTCTGATAATATTTCTTAAGTTTCACTACTAATGTCTTCAAATTCTAACAAGCTGATTTTAACCCCAATAGTTGGGATGAAATATCTCACTAGTACAGGAACTATCTTCAAATCTAACCTATTGGAAGCATCTATGGTTATGGTAACGAAATTAGCAGCTTGAAGTTCAATTTGAACATTCTTACTCGCAAATGGGGCTATCACATTAATTGCTATTGCCTTACTTTTTGTTTTTCCACAAGTAAACTTTTTATCACACAATTTATTTATCAATTTCGACTCACAATCACCTGAATTGAAGCTCAAACTATGCTGCACGGAATGATGAACAAAAGTTGCCTCTCGAGCAGCACACTATAAATCTTCAGGCTTTGCAACTTTATTCTTAAAAAATATATCCACTGTCTTGCTTATGCTAGAAGCATTAACAGCTTTACAATGCTTCTGACTTTCCGCGTGCTTATTTATGTCTCTACGGCCACCAAATGCAATTGAAAATTGTGAGTTACAAACTGAACACATAACTTCATCTTTGTTCCCATTCTGATAATTTCTTTTTAGAAATGGATATTCCTTTTCTAAGTCACTTGAAAGAACACATTTCCTCTTCGGCATTTTAGTGACTTGTATATGCCGTAAACATGGGAAAATCCACGCCGTACACACAAAGAACACCATGCAAATGACCTAGTGAAGCAAAGGCAAGGAGCATAGTCAACACGTTGCAGAGTTATTAGAATACTCTTTAGGGCGATATCGCCGGTGACTAACTCCATAGTGATGCCATCTAGTAACAGAAATTGAAACTATGTAATCTTTTGACTTTTTTCTATATCTAAACAAAAAAATATGGACATTTCATCATATTTTAAAAAGTACAATATGGACATAGACACTACCCTTAAAATACAAACTGTCCGTACAAAATACAGATGTCTGGCAACCCTATCTAATGGCCTCCATGTTCGTATTCCCACAACATAATTGGATACATAGGATTTAAATAACAAAACAAAGATATATTCTGAAAACTAGACCACTAATTGGATTTTCTGAGAAATTTGCATAGTTTACAAAGTTCCCGAGTGGCAGACTTTTGTTAATTAAATTTTTTGTATTCAGGGAGCTCCATGGTGCAAGCGGTTAGATGTTCGCCTCTCACCACTGGGGTTCCGAGATCGAGTCTCGGTCACTCCATGTGAGTTTTGTGATGAACAAAACAGAACTTGGGCAAGTTTTTCTTGGGGTTTTCTCCCGTTTTCCCCTGCCACAATTTCATTCCACCATTTTCTCCATACTCATCTCGTCTATTTCGTTTCATTTCATTCATCTGCCCCTATGATGGTGCGTGGTCGGTCAGCACCCTTGTCATTCACAGACCTCTATATAATGGGTTTCATCTCATCTCATCTCATTCCTCGACCCGACCCTGAGTTGGACACGAGTTGAGGATATTACTATTTTATTATATATTCAGTTTCAATACATTTTTAACACACAGAAAAACATTATTAAATGAGAATGAACACTTAACAAGAAATAAGAAATATTTTGAAGATATGCCAGAATTCAAATATTTCTTCTTCTTCGGCTTTCCCCCACTTATAGGTTTGTCGTCTTCAGTTTCCATTTATCTCTATCATTCCAAACTCCCTCTTCCAAATTCCTATAATCCATTATAGTTCTGACGTAGGTTTTCCATTTCCATCTTGGTCTGCCATGTTTATTTCTTCCAGGGGGTGACCATTGGTATATATTTTTTGGCCATCTTTCATTTTCCATTCTTTGTACATGGCCATACCATTTAAGCGTTTGATTTTCAATCCTCTTAACAACAGATGTGGTGACATTCATTTCTCTCCAAAGGAATTCATTTCTTATTTTATCCTGTCTTGTTTTTTGGAGGCTTCTTCTAAAATAATCAAATTCAACTGTTCTAATTTTATTCTTTTGTAATTCCGTCAAAGACCAAGTTTCACTTCCATATGACAAAATATTCTGTATTATGCTCTTATAAATTTTCATTTTAGTTTCCTTTGTACTATTTTTATTCCAAATTATTCCATGTAATGTCTTAGTTGCATTTTTTGCCATTGCAATTTTAGACTGTACATCTCTCTCACAGGTACCTAAACTTGTAAATTCAAATATTTAAGAACAATAATTACAAATCGGAATGAGGTCCAGAAAGAAATTAAACATAGACTCAATTCTGGGAATGCAAGCTACTACAGATTACAGGAAATATCATCCCAACTTCTCTAAAAAAATGTTAAAATAAAAGAATACAAAATGGTTATTCTTCCAGTTATTTATATGCAAAACATGGCCTCTGGCTTTAAAAGAGGAAAAAAAGTTTATAAGTATTTGAGAATAAAATGCAAAGAATTTTTTTTTTGGACCAAAGACAGTCAAACAGATATAGGTGAATGGAGCTTCATAACAGTAAGGTGCATGATCTTTATGGGAAATCAGATGAAATAAGAACAGTGAAGTCTTTTTTAGACTGCATTGGGCAGACATGGCATGAATGGGAAATGAAAGAAAGGTATGGAAAGTTTGTAGGAATGCTAGAAGGGAAGTTCCCAGTAGGTAGGACAAGAATGATATGGGAGAATAATATAAATGTCTTCTTAATAAAGAAGCCGCCATTTGCAAGATAGAAGCAAAGTTTTCATATAATTTGGTGCATGGGAATTAACAGTGTGTATATAAGAGTAAATTTGCATTTATATTGGAACTTTCTCAGATAATTAATTAAGGTAGATAGTTCAGTCAGTAGAGTATTGGCCTAGAAAGCCAAAGGTCCTGGATTTGAAGCCCCAGTCTGAGCATATAATTTTTCTCTTCAAATAGAATAACATAAACCATGATTCAAGAGAGGTACCCTGACAATGAATGGAAAACTTTAGTTCTGAATAGGGATATATGGGGAGTTTTTTTCTGCATGAACATAAACTTCTAGGTTCAATAGTGTGAATTAGCTAGTTAATCAGTTAACATTTATTTAAAACAACTTTTTGAAACACTATGCATAAAATACTCATTAGTAAAATTACTGAAATATAAAGTTACATCATATTTAAATAATTACATCATATTGTTAAACATCATAAATGATCCCTATTAGGTTCGTCTTCCGGGCATATAGGCATATAGCCTACAGTTATACATCATAAATGATGTTTTTCTTCATATCATGCATACATGGGTCATTTGGGGTCATTTGTTTTATAAACGGGTGACTAAAGGTGACTAATGTACAATAGCTCACACTGATATTCAGTTTGACCTTAATATAATACTTTATAGTGATTTCATATATCTATCTTCAAACAAATATAACTGATTTTTAACCTAAACATTAATATTGTATTTATTCACTTATTTCATGCACTTTTTTACCATATTTTTGATAGATGAAGCATGATTTATGCAAGGAATGTTTCAGGGACATACATGTCCAAGGACAGATTTGTCTTCATACCCTCAATCATAGAATACTTCTAATTTTTTTTATTTATTGTGCCAGTTTTGAAAATTACATTATTTGGGAGAAAAATATTCTATTATGAGAATGCTCACTATTAGTGGCTATAGCAGGATTTTAATATCATAATAAATATGAAAGTTTAAGTTAGTAATTTTGTATTTTAAAATTCTTTTAATATTTGAATATAACTTAAATGAAGAAAAACATCTAAATAATTCATTGTTGAATAAAAATGTCTCAGTAACAATTAAAGAAATTGTATTACATAACAGTCTTTCTAAATAATGCTTTTAAAAATTGTTTTAAGTCATTGTTGTCAAAATTGTAAAGCTTTCTGTTATAACTGTAATAAGAACATTTGCTTAACTTCATATTTTTAAATTATAGTAAACTAATTTCTGATTAGATGTTAAAACAATTAACTTTTTGATTTAACAAATCAAATTTAAACCTTATATTTAATGGACAATTAACCAATAGAATTTAAAATTACCATCATGTGATGTAATAATGTCCTTTAAAATTATAAAAGAATTACACTAGTCATTCTGCATATAACTTTCCAAAAAGATAGAAGCAAGAAGAATTCTCAAGATAAAATGTAATAGTTAATACCAGAATAATTGATTCCAGAAAAGAAAATAATTTAATTTTAATTGACGGTGAAGAATAATACTACCTACATTTACTTAATCTGCTGGGAACCTACAAAATGAATAAATGTGAAATTATTTCTACAAGAAACAGTTTTTTAGTGATTTTTAAAGTGTTTCCATATCCAGTGTATCAACTACCGACCCTAAGAAGAGAATCAGGCTCTACCGAAAATTAAACCCAACCTGAACCAGTAATTCTTTTTTATTTTTGGACACCAATCCTTCTTCAAAATGTTACTACATCGTGCTTGAAGAGAATTACTGCTTCAAAACGTCACCACAACGTGGGAAAAGAATTACTTCTTCATGGCACAAAAGATAAACCTTCGTACAGATCCCCTACCACTTTAACATGTAGTACTGCTTGCTGTAAAATATTAAAACTTATTACAGGGAACTCCATACTGCCCCAATTCAATCTGATAGTAAAGTGTATTCAGTTGAGAACTAAAAAAAAATATTATATTGTCATACACATGTCAAATATATACGGAAAAATATTTTTTTAAGGTTAATACCTTATAATTTATGAGGTAAGATGATTCCAGATTCATCTTATTTATTAAAAAGAGCCTCATAATATTGCTTCCTATCGTGGTTTATTAATATTTTTTTAAAATTAATTCAAAAATCCCTGGTGCATAAATTATGGGAGTAAATACGGTATATAAAAGGTAAGGTAAAATGATCCCACTACAGGCCATAGGAGACACTTGGGGTGGTAAGAGGTTAAGACTCCCACTTTTTCTAGACAATTGGCACTTTATATCAGTTGGGTTGTCAGTCCTGCATGAGAGCCGCCTTTACCCCCAGAACAAGCATCTGGTACTCATTTCCATTAGAGGCTGAGTTAACCTCAGGGCCATGGTGCCACCAGAAGGTATGGGTCAGTTTAAAAATTCTGACCTCACCAGGACTCAAACCCTCTACCTTCCAGTTTGTAGCATACTGCCTTAACCACTATGCTATGGCATGCCCCAAATATGGTATATACAGAATGTAAATTATATAACTTGCCAAAATAATTTTAACACAAATAACTATATAAAAAAGTACAACAAATTTTTATGTTTTTATTATTCATTTCATACATCTCAATGATGGATAAATCATTTATTTGAAGAAAAAATTCTACGCTCAGGCTCGGACTTGAACCCAGGATCTTTGGCTTTCTAGGCCAATGCTCTACCGACTGAGCCAAAGGTCCTGGGTTCGAGTCCCAGTCTGAGTGTAGAATTTTTCTCTTTAAAAATGATTTATAACTAATTTTATTTCTAATTACTCAGGATTTCCCATAAAATTTTTTTTAGTCTAATGTTTTAGGAAAGACTAATTGATTTTTTCAATCCACAGGTATCACAATTGTAATAATTTTTTGGTCGATGTGACTAATTTCTTATACTTACCAATATTGTTGTTACTGAAAGTAAGTCAACGTTCCCACATCTAACCTGGTTGCTATGCAAACAAAAGAAATCGCAATGCTGATACAGACTCAAAAAGCACACGTTCAGTAAGTAAAATAAAACATTTCTTGAATATTTTGTACACTAACCTTTCTTTAGACTTTTCTGGAATTAATACAGAACATCCCACTCTCCAGGCTTCTTCAATTTCTCTATCATCTACCATGACTCCTTCCATAATAAAATTATTATACAGATTCTAATCACGATACTAAATATAAAAATGTCCTCACAGCCAACAATCCTTGCTTATAATAAAACAAATGAAAAGCTACATAGCAACGATCACCAAATGTCTTCTTCTTCTTCTTCTTCTTCTTCCTTCCAAGTATTAGGCCAAGGTCTCTTACAATCCTAAAGAAAATGTTCCCTCCAGTGTTTCATAGGACGGCCACATGTTCCTATCTCATAGAAGTAATTTACATCCAACCAATATTTTAATTCATTTATTACTTACTTACTTACTCACTGGCACTATCGAACCCGTAGGTTCATGGCCGCACGGACATAAGCTCTCCATACACCCTATCCTGACCTAATGCTTTCCAATCATTCCCTGTATAATCTACTTCCCTCAAATCATAGTTAATATTATTCTCCCACCTCATTCTTGGTCTACCAACTGGGCGTTTTCCCTCTGGCTTTCCTACAAGAAGCTTCCATGCAAGTCTTTCATTCCCCATACGTGCAACATGTCCTGCCCATCACAGTCTACGAGACTTAACTGTTCTTATTATATCTGGCTTCCTATAAAGACCATGTAGTTCATTGTTATGTAGTCTTCTCCATTCACCTGTCTGTTCATCTCTCTTTGGTCCAAAAATTTTCCTAAGTACTTTATTCTCAAATACTTGTAATCTCCTTTCCTCCCTTAAAGTAAGAGTCCATGTTTCGCACCCATATAATATAACTGGTAGAATAATAGTTTTATATATTTTCAGTTTAACGTTTTTTGAAAGGAGTTGGGACATCAAGAGTCTCTGCAACGCATAATAGCACGCATTCGCAGATTTGAGCCTATGTTTAATTTCTTTGTGCATCTCATTCCTATTTGTGATTATTGTTCCTAGGTATTTGAATTCAGCCACTTCCTCAAAATTTCCCTCATTTGTCATTAGCTGTCCATTTCCATTATATAATATATTTCTACGTGTGACCATATATTTAGTTTTATTGATATTTACTTCCAGTCCCAATTTCTTAGTGTTACTCAATAGTGTGTGCATGTTGTCCTTTAGTATCTCCTCGCTATCGGCCAATAATACTACATCATCAGCATAAACTAACAGCTTATTAATACCATTGAGTTGTAAGCCTTCCTCATTCTCTAAAGATTTAATGGCATGTTCTAGTACAAAATTAAATAGTAGAGGAGATAGTGCATCTCCTTGCTTCAACCCATTCTGGATTTCAAAAGTGTCCGAAAACTGTTTGCCTACACGCATCCTACTCTTTGTGCCATTTAGACACATTCGTATAAGTCTAACTAACTTTTTAGGAATTCCGAACTCCAGCAGAATACTATATAACTTTTCCCTCTTAATTGAATCATATGCTTTTTTGAAGTCTACGTATAGTTGATGGACAGTACCATTATATTCCCATTTCTTTTCTAAAATCTGTCTGATACTAAAAATCTGATCTGTTGTAGATCTGTTTCTTCTAAATGCACATTGATGATCTCCTAGATTGTCATCAATATAGGGAGTAAGTCTGCTTACTAACAAATTTGTAAGAATTTTGTACGAAGTTGAAAGTAATGAGATGCCCCTGTAGTTGTTGCAATCAGTTTTATCTCCTTTCTTATAAATTGGTACGAAAATTGATTCCTTCCATTCATCTGGAAGAGCTTCTTTTTCCCAAATCATACTAAGCAACCAACGTATTTGTCCATCAATTTTTCTCCCCCTGATTTTATCAGTTCTGCTGGGATCTCATCCAAACCTGATGCTATATACATCTTCAATTTTTCTATTGCCATTTCAACCTCTAATGCACTTGGTTCTGCGACTAGCAGTTCTGCTGTCTGTAAATTATCCTCCTGAATGTCCTGTTCTGTATGTACATTTAATAGCTGATTAAAGTAACTTTTCCATCTATTTAATATACTCCTGGAGTCTGCAATCATATCCCCATTTTCATTCCGAATTATGTTTGTTCTAGCCTGAAACCCTTTCTTTTCTATCCTAATTCTCTGATATAATTCTCTAATGTTCCTATTTTTTGCATTCATTTCAAGATCATTAATCTTCTCTCTCAAATATTTCCTCTTTTTACTCTTTAGTAACTTGGTGGTTTCCCGTCTAATACTACCCAATTGCTCTAAATTTACCTCATTTATTACTATATTTAATAAAAATTAGTCACATCGACCAAAAAATAGTTTGCAATACACATGAGGTAAGCACGTAACAGATCTCGAAAATTGAAAAAACTCGGCGCCCCCAGGAATACTGAAAATCTATTCATAAAAGAGAAGGGTTGCTTCTAAATCAAGAAGACATTATGATGGAATTAATGTTTTATTTTAGGAAGTAATATTTTGAGGTTCTTTTAATCAAGTTTATTGAGTCTGTAATATCTTACCTTAATTTAATGTTGATTTGTTCTCGAACATGTTTCGATTAGTCTTCTAATCATCATCAGTCTGGCCATGCTGATGATGATTAGAAGACTAATCGAAACATGTTCGAGAACAAATCAACATTAAATTGAGGTAAGATATTACATCAATAAACTTGATTATGATGGAAGTTGTTTATAAATGTAATATGCCAATTACTATACACAGACAGGCCATCTGTATGTAATAGTTAACACAACAAAAGATAAGACAATTATACTTGATTTTAAGAGAGAAAAGTTTATATATCTGAAGAAAAAAATATACACCTAGAATGGGGTTTGAACTCAGGGCCTTTAGCTTTATATGCTAATACTCTGGCACTGAGCTATCCAAGGTCTCCAATCTAAACACAAATTTTTCTCTTATACGTTTGAATTCCCAAGAGTGAAAATGGCTTGCAAACCATTGCCCGATATGTGAATGATGGCCTCTTAATTTAAGATGACTTTTAATAGGAACTTAGGATTACTTTATAAAGCTATCGCTAATTGAAATGTAATAAGAGAAAAATTTGCATTTAAATTGGAGGCCTTGGATAGCTCAGTGGCACAGCATTAGCATATAAAGCTAAAGATCTGGGTTCAAATCCCAGTTAGGTGTATATTTTTCATTTCAAATATAATTTGTCCTTCAGTGGCAAATGTTAAATTTAAATTAAAACCAACAAAAATGTATATGTCTAAGTAGCTTAATGGTTGAGTGCCAGTGTGTACACTTGGAATTATTGGGTTCAAAACCTAGGTTAGGCAGAATTTTTTTCTCTTTACTTGTGTTAATATTGCCTATAGCTAGCTTGTCAGTGTATTAATTTCCATATTATGCACTAATTTTATTTATATTGTGGTTATGACTGATATCATTTTTTTAATTCTATATGTGAAGAATCCATCCTTGAAATCTAACCAACTGTTATTCCTTATACCTTGCATATGTAAGTACAAATGACTAATGGATTTATGCAAGGAGCCATGAAATATAAAACTATACAAATAGCATTGTGTGTGAATACGCTGAGTTAGTTCAGTGAGCAGGAAATGTAATGTAATCTGTTGAGAAAGTGGGTGGCAAATTAATCAGCAATCTGATACATGTTGTGGTAATCTAGTTGCACAATTTCTTTGCAAGTATATTATTATATATTCAACATTTTACTTAAAGCTGATAGACTAACTAACTCACTGGCACTAACGAACCCAAAGGTTCATGGCAGTAAGGATATAAGCTCTCTATACATCCCTATCCTGAACTATCCTGTTTTCCAATCATCCCCTGTATGATTTACTTCCCTCAAATCATGATTAAAATTATTCTCCCACCTCATTCTTGGTCTATCTACTGGTGCTTTCACTCTGGTTTTCCTACAAGAAGTTTCCATACCCCTCTTTCATTCCCCATTTGTGTCACATGTCTTGCCCATTGCATCATGAGACTTTTTTTTTAGTCCAATGCCACCAGGTTGTCTTTAATGACATTTCTGGCTTTTTCTCCTGGCATTGGCGGAATTGTAATCCATTTCTTAGGTTGGGGCACCTGGAAGGCGGAGTTACGTTACCTCAATGATATGATGGATGATAAGTGATAATGAAGTGCCAGGAGAGTCCTTAACCTAAATTCCAGACAATGGGCAACCACAGGAATAATTCCCTTTTAGGAAAAATTCCTGTGATCTGACCGGGAATTGAACTGTAGTCAGAAATGCTGACCACGAGGCTGGTCGCCTATGAGACTTGTTACATCTGGTTTCCCATAAAGATCATGTAGCACATTTTATATGTTTTTAGTTTCATATTTTTTTCAGAGAAGTGGGATGACAAGAGTTACAGTGATGCATATTAGCATTCATTTCCAGAGTTGAGCCATATATTTAATTTTTTTCTGCACCTCATTCCTATTTCTAATTAATGATCCAAGAATTTGAATTCAGCCACTTCTTCAAAATAATGCTCATTTGTCATTAACTGTCCATTTCTATTTAATAATGTATTTTTTTTTAATGTGTGACTATATATTTAGTTTTATTAATATTTTCTTCCAGCCCCAGTTTCACAGCATTATTTAATGAAATGTGTGTGTTGGTTTTTGGTATTTCCTCTTTAAACTCCATGGCATTACAGGCCTACCATCCGGCTGCTGGCCTCCCATCCGATTCCGATTGAGGGTCTTTCCACTTTTCAGCGGTTGCCCTTTTACCAGCCGGCTGCTGGCCCTTCACATCCACATGTGTCAATCACAGAGTTAGATGATCAACAGCCAGTGTAGGGGTGACATGTGGTTAGCATGTCGAGTCCCCCAGCCGTTATAGCTGGTCCTCAACCTGGATCCGCTACTTATTGTAGCTACCCAATTGCCTCACGATGCTGGGTGGGCACCGGTCCCATACTGGCCGAAATACCATGAGAAAATTTCTTCCCCCATGGAGACTCGAACCAGCGCAAGTCCCGTAGCTCTGCGCCAAGGCTTCCTACCTTAACCGCTCGGCTACGGCGTGGGATGCCTCCCATCCACATGTGTTAATCATAGAGGTAGACATCATCCAGCTAGTGTAGGGGTGACATGCGGTCAGCATGTCAGGTCCCCCAGCCTTTACAGCTGGTTTTCTCAATCTAGAGTCACAACTTATTATAGCTACTTAAATGCCTCCTGATGTTTGGGTGGGCACCAGTCCCATACTGGCAGAAATTCCACGATAAAATTTCTTTCCCCAAGGAGACCTGAACCAGCGCATGTTCCACAGCTCTGCACCAAGGCATCTTGCCTTAACCACTCGGCTATGGCTTGGGACTGGTATTTCCTCACTATTGCCTAATAATACCACATCATCAGCATATACCAACAGCTGATTAATACCAGTGAGTTGTACACCTTCATTACACTGTAAGGATTTGATTGCATGCTAGTACAAAATTGAATAGCAGAGGAAATAGTGCATTGTCTTGTCTTAACCTGAACACTGAATGTCTATCTGCACCCTACTCTTTGTGCCATTCAGACACATCTGAATAACGGCCGGATTATGATCAATGTTCATTGATGTTGCTTTGTGTTTCATTTGAGTTTGTTCATGTTTATCAAATGCACCTTCCACGTATCATATTATGAAGAACGTTTGCAGGATATGGCGCATGATGGCATTCGTTGTACAGTGGCAAGATCAAGCTTCAACAAATGCAAACGTAATGTCATATTGATTACCGCATTTCATTTGTTTTGTAGCTGATTGTAGTTGACATTATTGGGGCCAATAAATTATAACATTTTGATATTTTAATAACTACATCAACAGGAGAGACGATAAGTTTATCGAGTTTGTGCAATCGCACAAATTTATCATCATCATCCGGTATCATGGCACCTGCCGCCGTCTTCCGGAAACCAAACGCCATTCCTCTCTATCCATCCATTGATCTTCCTCCATTCCTCTGATATTCATAGCTGCTTGTACCCCTTCTATCCAAGTTTTCTTCGGTCTTCCTCTCTTCCTCCTTTCCATTGGGATCCATTCCATAACAATTTCTATGATGTCTGGCTCCTCTTGTACACCCATAATTTCCCTTATTTCTTTATTTCGTATTCTATCCATTCTAGATTTTCCAGCTGATCTTCTTAAAACATCCATTTCTGTACTTAAAATTCTTTTCATTTCCCTGGTAGGAATTTGTCAGACTTCAGCACCATATGTTAAAATGCTCTGAATTATGGTTTGATATATTTGTAATTTATATACAACAAAATTAAGGGGGAAAAAAAAGGAAGCTATTTGGAAATAAAAAGAAAACAATGTAAGTACTGTCATAATGTCTATTTACCATATTTCACCTTAACACAAACTCAATGAACGTTATCATGATACAACTACTCAAATTGTGCATTGTAGCTTGCCCTATCAATGCAACATAATACAATGCAATGTCGATGAATGTTGATCGTAATCCCGCCATAAGTCTAATTATTTAGAAATTCTAAATTCCAGCAGAATACTATACACTTCTCCATCTTAATTGAATCATATTCCTTTTTAAAGTATATATCCATTTAATATACAGTGCCTACATATTCCAATTTCTTTTCCGAAATCAATAATAATCTGATCTATTGTAGATCTATTTTCTCTACTACTACTACTACCACTTATTTATGTTGCAGGGAATTACCTTTGATGTATCGTTGGGCCCATTAGGCAAAGCATGAAATTCTGGCCAACGGGATCTTATAGCATCGACTGTCTGTTGGTATGATACCATTTTTTCATCATTCCATTTATTACCAGTAAAAGGCATATATTCAATGAATCTGACATCCAAACTGCGATTCTCTGTCAGCTGCACAAAGTCACATATCTCATCATCATTAAACCCTCGCATCAACACACAGTTTATCTGTAAACATAAAATATATTTATGTATTTAATGAACCTAACACTAAATATATGTTCACACATAGAAATACATTATATAATGGAAATGGACAGTTAATGACAAATGAGGGATATTTTGAAGAAGTGAATGAATTCAAAAACCTAGGAACAATAATTACAAATAGGAATGAAATGCACAAAGAAATTAAACATAGGCTCAATTCTGGAAATGCGTGCTATTATGCATTGCAGAGACTCTTGTCATCCCAACTTCTCTCAAAGAATGTTAAACTGAAAATATATATAACTGTTATTCTCCCAGTTATATTATATGGATGCGAAACACGGATGCTTACTTTAAGGGAGGAGAAAAGATTACAAGTATTTGAGAATAAATATCTTAGGAACATTTTTGGACCAAAGAGAAATGAACGGACAGGTGAATGGAGAAGACTTTTGTAACAGTGAGCTACATGGTCTTAATAGGAAACCAGATATAATAAGAACGGTAAAGTCACGTGGACTGCGATGGGCAGGACATGTGGTACAAATGAAAGAGGGACATGGAAGTTTCTTGTAGGAAAGCCAGAGGGAAAATACCCAGTTGGTAGACCAAAAATGATGTGGGAGAATAATATTAACCATGATTTGAGGAAAGTAGATTATACATGGGATGATTGGAAAACATTAGCTCAGGATATGTTTGCATGGCCATGGTTAGTTAGTTATGTATTTACTGAACCACTTTTAGGTCGTGGCCTTGTGTATGTGCTCAGAGGAAAGGGATTACTTGGCAAGGAGTGAATTAATGGCATTTTTATAATCCTTGATATACATTTTCAATAATAACACAAAATAATAATACAAGAAATATATAACAATAAATGTCAAATTAAAATGGGGTCTCAGTTATCTGAACCTTTTGGAACCAGTAAAGGATTGTTACAAGGATGCCCGATGTTACCAACACTGTTTAAAATATATATAAACATTTGTTTAGTAGAATGGTCATGCAAGTGTAAAAAAATGGGACTAGAATTAACAAAAAGAAGATATCTACATCACTTACTTTTTGACGATGATCAGATAATAAAAACCCAGGATGAAGAAAATGCAAATCAGTTGTCAACAAAATATCAGAAATAGGTTTCAAAATCAACAAAAAAAAACAGTATTTAACAAATGACCCAGATTAATTATATATTGATGGGGTAAAGAAGAGCAATATTTTCTGTTATTTGGGATCAATTACAGTAAAAGTTCCTTATTCACGGGGGATATGTTCTGCAAAAATGCCACAAATACAAAAACCACGAATATGGAATGGTAATTTGTATGGATATATAGGGATATATTCCAAGGTTCCAAAATAAAATAAAAATTATGAAAGTAAAATCAATATGAGAGATTTTGAACAATTTCTATTAAAATATATATGCAGTCAATATGCCCATTTCACCAATTAATTAATTAATTATTATCGTCAGACTTAGGCAAGGGCTTAAAGAAGTTAGTAATTTTTTCCTGTTTTGTTGCTTTTAAAAGATCTTTAAATTGCAAACGACTCACCAACGCGTAAACAGTAAATTATTTCTGTTTTTACTTTAAGCGGCAACACTACTTTTTTCCGCTTTGGAACTAATTTTCTTTCCTTTTACTTGACATTATAAACTGGCAACAAAGCAGATGAGACATGTGATATTCAATCAGAATTATTGCAACAAATGATTGAAACAATAAAGCACCAATCATGGTGAGGGTGGCATTTATAATGGATATAGCAGCACGTGAAATACAACGGCGTTGGCTTTTAACAATGAACTTTAGGCTTAGTGACAATGAGGTTTGTTTTTCTTTGATATTTATTTGTCCATTAGGTTTGAATCACTCTTTATAAAAGTCGTGTTGGCACGTGCCTGCAGTAAAAGAAGTTGCCGATGTGTTAATAAAGGACACTAATCCTTCTAATATACTGACTGGATCCGTGAATAAAGAAATTTTTAGTCGCAATTTTTAACCCACGAATAAGGAGCTTTTATTGTATAGAGAAAGATGGGACATCAAATAAAGAAATAGCAAAAAAGGATCAGTAATGGAAGAAACCATAGGAATGTTAAACTCTATACTATAGAGTAAAAACATCACTAATAGAACAAAACAACTAATTTATAAGCCCATACTAGAAAGTATAATGTTATATGGATCGGAACTTTGGACAATGACACAACAAGCCAACAAAATAACTGCAGTTGAAATGGATTTTTGGAGAAGAGCTGCCAGAAAAACCTGAACTGGAAAGAATAAGAAATACAGAAAATAGAAAATGGATGAATGCAAAAAGAAGTATAATGGATGAGATTAAACACAGAAAGCTAAAATGGTATGGACACGTAAGAAGAATGCAGGATGGAAGACTACCAAAGGCCGTCTATGCATGGAAAATTGAAAGAAGGAGCAGAAAAGGAAGACCAAGAACAACCTGGAAGAATAACATTCAGAATTCAATGAGGAAATTTTGTGTAACAGATGAAGACACAGCGAACAGAGAACAATGGAGAACTTTAATTAACGGAAATTTGTGAAAATTTGTTACAAACTAATAGTTTATAAGTCCGGAGTCATTTATGTATTTTTTTAAAACTCATGTTAATAGATTGGTTGGAACCCTCAATGAAGAGAAAAATTCTTAAAATGAATGAAAATAATAAGAATAAAAAGGGCTAGTTACATAACATTTTAAAAGTCCAAAAGTAACAAGAACATTGATTTATGTAAAAACACAATTTTACAGTACCGTCATTTAAAAATTAGCAACATACAAATGTATATAACTGCTAATCTACTTGAAAATTACACTAATGAAGTTTTCTCCCATTTTCTTAACTATTAAATATAACTAACTTAATTCACTGACACTATCAAGCAAGGAAGTTCATGGTCACACAGACGTATGTTATCCTGAGTTAGTGTTTTCTAATCATTCCCTATGCAATTCTTCTTCTTCTTCTTCCTTCCAAGTATTAGGCCAAGACCTGTTACGACCCTATAGAAAATTTTCCGATTCTTCCGGGAAATTCCCGTATAAGACTTGAAAGCATAATAATAGTCCCTTCGATTGGTTGCTGGCCAAAAGAAGGCCCCTATGCAATTCACCTTCCTCAAATCATGGTTAATGTTATTCTCCCATCTCAGCTACTACATATATAGTAACATTTTGATAAATATAATGCTTAGTGCAAAATTGTATTGTAAAGTACCGGCAGTTACTATTCCATACATACTGTAGTTGTACTTTTTGTATTTTATATCTCAAATTTTCGATAACTCAAAGCATTGTGTCTATTCAAAAACACTCTGATATATCGAAGTTTGACAGTAATTACATTTTTTACTCGTTATGTATTACTCTGACAACTTAAAATGTTGATGAGTTGCAATTACTCTATTATAGTAAGTAGTTGTAAAGACATAGAGTGCACAGTTTAATGTTCAAATTCATTTATCATTTTAACTCTTATCAAATAAAATATCCGTTTTAATAAATTTATGGTATCATAAATTTTCTTCAATATAACTTGTCTGTAGATTATCACCATCACCTATTGTGATAACATTCTTAACAACTTAGGCTTTATTCTCTTGCAATACCATAGAAATAAGTCCATCACACAGGAAATGCATAAGCTAAATAAATTCCTCAGCAAGTCAAGTTTATGGAATATTTTTCCTTTGTGAATTTAATTTTACGTATCCAGTTATATTGCAAGAAACTGACCAGCTTCATGGGCTAGTGGTCAGCATTTCTGAGTACAGTTTATGAGGTCCAAGGTTTGATCCCCGGTCAGACCATAGGAAGTTTCCTTAAAGGGAATTATTCCTGTGGTTATCCATGGTCTGGAATTTAGGTTAAGATTTCATTATCTTTTATCATCCATCATATCATCGGGGTAACATAATTCCCAACCTAAGAAATGCATTACAATTTTGTCAATGCCAGGAAAGAAAGCCAGAAATGTCATAAAAGACAACCTGGTGGCATTGAAAAATAAAATTGTGAGAAAACAAACATGGCAGTCAATAGAGTGATTTTTAAATTACAGCTTTCAGAAAAAAAAACCCACTCCTAATGATCATATTCTACTGACTTTTTTGATAATATCTTTCCCACTTTATTCCAATGGCAAATACTGAAATTTTAGTAAAGAAAAACTAAAATCTGTAGTAGTTAGAGTTATCTATTTTTTTTTTCTTCGGTTTAACTCCTACACCTACGTTATGATTCTGTTGGTTAAAAACTTGAGTTTACTTTCTCTTTAATTGATTGCTATATGCCGAGTTTGGTTCTGAAAAAATTGCATGTGCTAGAGCACTGACACACACTTACTTACTTACTTATTTGTTTTACGCCCCTTTGAGTCTAGCCTCAGCCTCTCCTTTGTTAGGAGTTTCTATACCAAGCTAATTTAGTTATGCTTATTTCCCTACAGATGCCATGAATGGCATGTAGTCAGCATAGCGATACAATAAGACATCTAGTAGGCAACTAAGATATTATTTGGAGGATGAAGGTTGGTAAATATTGCTTTAGAAGCCTCTTTTCAGGCTTAAGGTTCTTTTAATAGCCTCAAAATCTTCAGACTCACAGCTTAAAATCCCTCCTGAAAAACTTATTCCTTGGATTTTTCCATCCTAAAAAATCCATTGAATTTGAACCCACAATCCACGGGACTCAAGGCAAGGAACATAACCACTAGAGCACCGCAACCCTATATATAAATATAGGGTTATTTCATAGCTTAGTTGGCTAAGGCAATATACTACAAGCCAAATAGTCATGGGTTCAAGCTCCAATGGTGTCAGAAATTTTAGATTGGTCTAAATCTGGCTAACATATCATCCCAATCATTACAATTGAGTGGGTCAGTGGAATAAGGGCCCATCCCAACTGCACTAAGTTTGGAGAAAAATTGCACTTTATTAAATTCTACATTGAGTAAAATATATAGAGCACACATTGATAATATTTGGTACATGTCTTGTACATAAAATAAGCTTTCTGCCTGCAAATGTGTAGATCACTATATTGTTTCATATGTCTAATCAAAGAAAAAGAAAATTGAGAATATAAAAGAATACAACATAAATAAACAAATTAAATAACACTTTTTAACTTGAATATTGCATTAATCTACGTATTCTAAGTTTGCAGGATTTGTATCGTCATCATCATCATCATCTGATTTAAGGCTGCTGTTAAAATGTCTGGTGTACAGGTGGTACAAATGTCTTGAGAGTCATGATGTCTTCTTTATCATCCTACCGTTAGGAGATTTTGTTGTCAATGTTACATCTGGTAATACAGGACACTTTCATTTCCCTTTTTTTTTTAAGCTTATTACTTCCTCTAAGTTGGCCGCGGTGGACACGTGGTTATGCTCCCGAGGGTCGCGGGTTCAAACCCGGCCGGGGTCGATGAAGATTTTCAGGCTCGTAAAAAATCCTTAAGCC